>QYAP01000561.1:0-33979 GCA_003988905.1 Hymenotorrendiella dingleyae
CAGAGTTAGGATTAAACTACAGAAGCGAGGATACAGGTGAGGTTTATATAGACCTCAATTTGTCATCCAGAACATCATAGAAACTACTAGAATTTTCACCCACCACACCAGGCTTCACAATCTCCCCCCTCAGCTGTCCAAGCGCTCGCACCAATTCATCGCGAAACGGAGGAGCCTCGTAACGAAAGTCCGCATCTGTGGCAATCTTCAGATCGAATTCTGTAATGCATGTCAAGGCTTTCAAAGGATTTAGCGCTCCGCTCCGGATGAGCATTTCTGTCATAAGCATGGCGCGAGCTGTAGTACCCGTTACTTTTATTTGTGTCCAACAGATAGAGAGATATGTATTAATCCATTGAATGAAATCGATCCGTAAGTGGAGCGATTTCGAGGCTTGCGACAACGATAATAGATTAGCGAGGGTTTGAAAGAGCTGGTGTTTTTCAAACTTCTGTCCGAGAAGCCTGCTCCCAATTTCGACCATACTTTCACGTCCTACGCGATTAGAGCTTTTATCCATAAGCTCGCCAATATCTTCCAAACATAACTTGATTTCCAATTTTATATGGCCAAATCTTGAAAAAGTGTGGGGTTCCAGAAATCCTTGAAGGACTTTGCTATCGTAGATCTGCAATCCATTTCCGGATGGGTGTCCTGTCCCATGCAAAGGCGAATGGCGCCAGATGGTGTTGTATTGACTGTTAAATACCATATGACGTGATTTCATGGACAAAATATGGTCGGCATAGAAAATAGGTGATGCTTCCTGGTACATTTGTGGGTTTGTCAAGAGAATAGAGAGTGTTGGTTTCACAGGGGTCGTACGACGTAAAGTCGGTCGAAGTGAGGGTATACCCAAATGTAGTTTATTATGTGTGTAAGGAAAGAAGGTCGATCGATGGAATCGATCGACGACTATATGGCTGGCTAGGGCACGTGATGGTGCCTGAGGCCGTAAGGCCTCAACACGTAGCCAGGCATATTCCTACGGAATATGCCCCTGAATGGTCGCAACAGAGAGGCCAGTGTTGTATGATTTCCGATGCCCAGAGCGGCGACCATGACGTTTACGGTATTTATGATAGTATAGAGCTTGGTCCAGCTTAATCTTCTTGCTTTGGAAGAGGGCAAGATAGCGATAAATTTGGTTACGGATTTCTAGAGGACACATTAGCACAATTGCTCATTAGGCAGGAGAAAGGATCCACAAGTACATGAGAACAGAAGATTAAATTTAGGCGGTTAATCATGAAGCTCACGAAATGAAAAATTCGGTCAAGGACATACCTGCCGGGAGTTCGAGGAAAGGAAATATCCCCTTGGGCATTCCCTTCAAGCCACGACGGCGCACTTGCAAGTTACGTTCGAATCCGTCATCAGAATCCGCAAATCCGCACCAAGATGAGTCATCCGATGAGATGGACATCTCGCCAGAAGATGAATACCTGATGAGGTTTTGTTGTTTCGAAGAGCCGTGTTGAGCTTCGAGGAAGGGATGAACCGGGAGAAGTTCGATGTACCGATAATGACAACTTTGTGCTTCCTGCACGGAGACTGGTAATAGTTCCTTCGAGAGGATGGAGAATTCGAAGCAGGAAGTACTGGTTTTGTGAGATGAAAAAAAGGGGTTTCAAAAGGAAGTAGAGGTCGGCAGAGGAATGGGGTCATAAGACACTGTGTAACGAGGCTATTGGATGCGCCCTTTCCTAATCGGTAACGGCCGAAGACCGCGAGAAGGCGCGTCCTATCAGTAATCGACATGGCCAAAAGCAGTGAAAATGTCTCTCGCTTTTTCCCGTGCATGAAACGTGTTTTGACTTCTTCGTAATCTCGAGACTTGTTGATCGGGACGAAAATTTGGTATTGAGAATTTATTGATGGACTATTGCTCCCTTTCAAATGACGCGCCAGAATGTCAAGAGTCGTACCGACTCGCAATTTTGTATTTGCTGCACTCCCAAACCCATTCTTCTTTCCCACCCAAAGAAGGTGTTTTGCTGCTCAGGCATACACACTGAAAGGTCTACCAAGGTCTCAACGGAGTATCGAAAAGTCCAAATCCTAACCCGACTCGCTAACCGTCGTTTTCCATCGCGCGGCAATTCCTATGATAACATAAGTTTTAGTATTCCACCTTTACATAAGACAAGCATAACTCACCGCTCAATCGCACCCTTCAGTTCACTCAAGACACCCGCACTTGGGTCCGCAGATTTGAGTCCATCCTCAGTTGAAGAGGGGGTATCCTCATAACCAAAGGAACGATAACCCCCCAGAAGCCCCATAACTGGCCTCTTAAACTCAATCTTCTGCACATTACACAGCTGTCTCAACGGCTCCAGAACCCCGCTTTGGACCAGAATTTCCAGCCCCCTATCTCTCGCAGCAGTCCTCTCATTCTTATAAAACTCAATCTCACTAGGATTCATATCAGACACTTCTTCATCATCACTCCCCGCTGTGTCATCGTCAGAATCGTCGAAGACGCGCGGACCATCAGCCCTAATGTCGACAGACAGTAAAATTGTCAGTGACTTCAAAACATGGATTTTTTCCAGAAGTAGAACCAAGGTTCTGAAAACCCCGGTGTGTCGTACGACGTCTCTAAAGGCCTTGCTGCTGCGGCTGTCTACCTTGAAATCCTTGCGATTGAGATGCAGCCGAATGATATCTCTGCTTGCTGGGAAAATTCCCATGTCGACGACAAGGCGCTGGAAATTCACAAGCGTGGATGGAGAAAGTAGACCCAGTGCACTACTCCGCGCTTTTGATGCATTCACAAAGCCGTGGCCGTTGCGTAAGTTACTGTGCTTTCCAGGACCCAAAGAACTATTACCCATGAAGTCGCCACGGAGATAGATATTGGGGTAGCGATAGAAGATATCGCGCTTGAGATTAAGGAGGAACAGGTCGTCGGTTCTAAGAAACAGTTGTGTCTGCTGGTACAGGACGTCTTTGGCCTCGTGCATGATTTGTCGGTTGGCGAGAATGGCGAGCCATTTCTGGTGTTTGGGTTTCTGGGGAAGTTCCCAGGACCACGCAGAACGGTTAAATGAGGGAGAGGCGGATTGAAGGAGGCGGTGATAGATTAAAACACGGATTTCTGGGTGCTTGTTAGGATGGAAATCATGGAGGAGTTTGGGAGGGGACTTTACCGATTGGGATGTTGAGGAAATAGCAGTTTGCCTTCGTTGGAGGGTTTAGGTTGGCCATCGAGTTCGTCGATAGAAATTCCGCCGGCTTGATGTTTTACTGTAGAGTGGTGCGACAGTGCTGTCCTGTATCCTGGTCGTTCAAGATCGGTGAAGTTGAGCTGCACGTGGATGGCGACAACCCCGCCTTTCCGATTATCGGATGAGGATGTTGAGAGTTTGGCGCTCGAGATGCATTTATATTCATGTGCTGCTCAGATCGGCAAGTCGGAAGGCTCAGGACAGATTTCTGTTTTGATGGAGGTTATGATGTAAGGTTTTTTAATTGATGAAGTTGAGTGCCGGCGCCAGCGGGACACTTCCCGCTTACTAAGCAACTGTGCAACCTCGATCTGAAAAGCTCACTTCAACAGGTTTTCTCTTATAATTGTGCAAATTTATCAGCACTTGAAAGGATCTTTATTAAAATCAAACAATCTAAAATTATTATCTGTTGGGAATTACCAGATCTTCCCTCCACTGTTTTAAACTCATCGTACCAGATTCATAAAACTGAGGTTAAAATGAGAGACCTCTCCCGTTTTTAAATTCTCTCTCATATTTGAAACCTCAATGTGTCAGACTACTTGAGAACGAAGGCCGAAATCGCAGAGAGGGTGGCGCTTGATTCCATTTACTGGTAATGCGGTATATGGAAACCACCGGAGACTAATATTTTTGAGTGAATAGGTACCATGCAGTCACTTGAGCTCAACGAAAAGACAAACCCAGGTATTCACCTTTAACAAGGCCGATATAGCTAATTCATAAGCCATCCTTGTATTGTGCAATCTGAGCCGCTTCCTAGATGCTATATATGCGGTCAATAAAACTGAAGTGAGGAGTAAAGAGAAACCATGTTTTAAGGATTACGCCCCAAAATTCCAGACATCAGAATTTCCTTTCCGCACAATAAGAGTATATACTTTTCGACACCGTATTAACTTAGTTATACCCCCACCTATCCTCTCCCATTTCATGACCGTGGAAGCAAGTTCCAACGTCCATTCTCTCAAGTTTTATCATAACATATAAAGGGAGAGAAGACGTAGACTTATAAACCAATTACGACGGTATTCAGTTTTGCAATAGTGGTTTTTATACACCTCTTTGCTGTCAAAATACCGCGTTCACCTAGCACTACCGGCATAATATTCACTCACAATAAGATACGGCTTAGCTAAAGCACGAACCACACGTGCGTTAAATAGTCGGACCCACTTCCTAATCTCTACCAACATTTATTTGCGCGTCTTCAACCGCAAAGCCAGCTTCCCATCCCCGAAGAAAGCCAACACCTTCATCCGTCGGCACCTCATCGTCTTCCCTTCGACCTGCGCATTTAGGACTCGTACTTTTTGCAGTGCCTTGCCTTCAACCTCCCGCCACATCCATCCCACAACACCCACCACCAAAATGCCCTTTCCAACCTTTCCAAAGCCCGCAGAACCCGCATCAGCATCAATCTGTCTCTTTTTTCTCCATGGATCTTCTTGCCGCCATGGATATCTCTGTAAAGACTCGCATGATGTGGGAAAATTACCAGATACCGGTAAGTCCTCTACGAAGTCCCCCCCTCCCAATAATCATAGATCTCCGCTGACCACATCTTCAGGCCAATTAAATATTGTAGTCAAGCCAGCAAGACCAGCACAAGCCACCCCCCAAGCCTCGTCGCCATTCCAAACCCTTTTCATTCCCCGCTCAACAAAGCCCGTCTCAACCCCATCACCAGCCCTAAACCCTTCCATCCCCTCCTCTTACGGGCCTTTCCCAACCTCTACCAGTTCCAGGCAACCGCATGAGAAGGGATCCATACAAACGCAAACGCGAAATGAAAGGCGAAGTGAAGGCAAACGGCAACGCCGAGACGAACGCAAAGCCGCAGCTCGGAACACCTTCGACAACGAAGCTCTTGACGGACTCCGACAGAATAAGAAACAGAAACAACGCTCCCTTCCGGAGATAGCCATGGAGGAGCCACTGAAAGACGAGGAATTGCTGAAACATGAAGGCGAGGAGGAAGAGGTGTTTGTTGCGAAGATTTCTCCCAATCTGGGAGTGTATGAGGATATCAAGATTGCGGATTGCGAGTATGTAGCATCATACAATTGGAAAAATGATGAACAGAGACCGACGATCTACGTCCCCGGTAAGTGCTAGCAATCTTTCCTCATCATGTCCAAGTAGAAACACACACTTACATTCTCCCCAGGCTGTCCCGCTAAATGGACACCCCCAAGCAACCTCCAGCAGTTTCCGTTGTTACAGCATCCCTACGACAACGAAGACGAACGCCGGCATCTCACGGCATCCTTGGATCCTCTTTTTGATGCTGTGATGGCTATGCATCCCAACGGTTTCGATATGAGAGACATCGATCTTGTGACAGACAGAAAAATCCTGGAGAAGCTGCTTGCGTATACATCGGGGCGCAATGCCGAGTGGCGGTTTGATGTTGATGTTATTTGTGGTACGATGTTTTTCTCACATCTGGACGAGCAGCCGAAGTCAGAAGGCCAGAAGGCTAAGTTTCATTTCGCCGAGGCGTTCACGACTTATGATGATGATTTGAAGGATAGCATGTGTCATCATCGAATTGTGAAGTACTCCATGGGAGGGCTGAAATTCATGGTGAGAGCAGAGGCTGGTGTTTATATTGAAGGTGGACTGCACTCCCAACCGTCGGGGTTGAACGACAGCCGATCGAACTTTGACGTTCATCGAGAGACAGGCCGTGGCGGTGTAGGGGAGTTGTTGAGCGCCGTGAAGTACGAAGAAGATGCCGATGGAGGAAGCGTGCCGCTGGACCACATAAAAGTCAAGGACGAAGAAGATGCCGATGGAGGAGGTGTGCCCCTAGGCTTCATAAAAGTCGAGGACGATGACGAAAATAGGGGAGAGGTGCCTTTGCGCCTTCAAAACTCCATCCGGCCCTCAGGCTTAAAAGAAGAGCCACCATCTCTGCGCATCATCCATCGTGGCCGCATGGTCTGCAATTCAGCCATTGCCTCGTTGAAAATTCTAAAGAACAGGGTCAACGGAGTCGACGCCTTCCCCCAACTCTTCTTCTCCCAAATTCCGAATTTACTCCTGGGCCAGCACACAAACGGAGTTATTCGAGACGAGATAGTTCCTCAACCGGTAGCCACCTTACTAGCCACTGTACCGACAGCGGAACCCTGGATGGCCAAGAACCAAGGTAGTTTGCGGAACATGTTGAGAATCATTCGAGAAATTAGAGCGGCTGCAAAGGGTATTGAGCAATTTGAGGGCGGAAAGTGCGTTGTCTTTAAGCAGAGAGGTGGAGGGGGGGATGGTCAGGTGTCATTGAAGATTTATCGGCGAGAGGAAAGCGGTTTGGGATTGGAGGCTAGGGTGATTGATAAATGCTGGCCTTTGGCTTGACCGGCTCTAGGATCGAGACATGGCGTTAGAGGGTGAAGGGTTATACTGTAGTAGGTATACCAGGCGCTAAATTTGACTTTTCAGCCCTGACTCCTGAGGCCCATCATCATCGTTTCCAAAGGTGGTGGCCAAAATTTCCGAATCACAATCCCATCAATATACTATAGAAATTAACACCGTTCAAGTATCGAGAGAGAGATATCTCAAAAGATCGTCGACGTCCATGCTAGGGGCGCATATCAAGGCCGAGGTGCAAATAGCCATTCAAATCCCATGTCATCAAAAGGATTAGCGGGAACACTCTGGCCATCGAAAGGGAAATTATCCAAGTTAGCATTTTGATCCATCTCCCAATCCAGGAATGGCATTGCTTCAAACTCGGTCTGTATGAAGTTGTCTTCGTGTTGTCGAAGACTGTCATGATTTTCCGCCGGTGTATGCTCAGCATAGATAATCCCGCCTTGGGATACATGCCTTGACGTTGATCGCGTATTTTCAGTCGCAGACTGAGATTGAGACTGAGACTGAGCTGTAGGCAGCACGTTGCTCAACCTCATCGGCAGAGCAAATACAACAGACCATTTTGCCGCGAGCTCTTGCAGTAGTCTGATGGATTTCTGCGCCGTCGGCCATGTGTTTTGCAATTCTTCTAAAGCGTCAACACACGCTCGAAATCCGGAAATAGATTGCTGGCGAAGTTTTAGATCCGAAGAAGTGGTACTCAGGAGGTGCATGATTGCGGCTGTGAGAATGTGGTGTACAATATAAAAGGGTGCATGGCGAAAGTTCTCGAGTTTTCGATAGGCACGAATGAGGTGAGTCATCGTGGAGGCCGCAGCCGTCATGGAGCGAAGGGCAAGTTTGTATGAAGTGCTTTGCACAGGTTCCTTCAAATATGGCCTATGTATGAGAAGAAGAGACATCTGATACGACATCTGGAAGCACACAACTACCTGTGTCATGGTAGCTTTTGTAAAGCGAAGTCTAGGGTCGATACCTCGGTGAAAGGTAACGACTCTGTCACGAGCTTCCATGAGAAGTTTTATTCGTTCGGTGGAGCTCAGCGAGGGGAACGAGAAGGAGTAACTGCGAGATTAGCAACATATCGTTTTTACATCGTTTTCAGCAAGCTCACATTTGATCCATGAATTGGTCATGAAGAAGCCACAATTTGCATTGGTGGTCAAAAGCAATCTCATCCAAAGAGGCGGATTCTGTGAGTATACTCTCAAAGGCTGGAGTCATTACCCTAGTGTAGGGTATTGTACATTGCCTGCCCAGAATGGATGTGGCCATTCTGAAACATATTAGATGCATTGAAAGACCAATTAGGGGTGGAAATACCTGTCGAGGAGAAAGAATTGCCAGAACGCTCGGATTCGTGCTTCATGGCTGTCTCTGAATGAATCGGTTAAAGGTTGTGAGGAAGTAAGATGCTTCAGCTCGCCCACATGTAAACCTAAATGAATGCACAAACTCGCCGCCATAGCTGTTGTTACAGTAGTAAGTTAGCTCAATCCTGATTTGAGCACAAACGATGCCAGGAGAATGTCGTACAGTTATACATCCATGCCATATTCTCGTTCTCCAGGCTCAATTCTCGCCAACTCATAATGGTCAAAGCCCGAATCACCTTCAACGACGGGGCATCTCGACAACAGGTCATTACCAGACTTTCAACGTGAGCAGCAAAACATTCCCCTATATATTGTGCGTCATTTCGTTGGGATAGTCGAGACCCTGCTGCAAACACAGCACTCTGAAGGAGCATCGAATGCGGTTCCATTGAGGTAAAGTCTTCAGGGATCGTGGGCAGGAATTGGTGAAATAGATTGATAGAGTTCGCAAAGTGGTGTAGTAGTTCCGCCTTAAGATCTTCGTCTAGAGCATAGGTAGTGAACGTATTCTCATTATGGGGGTAGACACCCCTCCGATTATCCATTGTGAGCTTATTCTTAGGAGGGGAGGATGTTGAAAAGCAGAAATTTCCCGAGGGGCCGATAAATGAGGGGTCTCCGGATTCTCCAATGGTCATACTCCACATCATGGCACCAACTTCATCGACGGCAGAGCTCAGCCTGTTGTCCTGATCTTCATGTTGCGTATCGGACACATTTGGCTCATTTGGGATGTCATCTGAGGTGATTTTGGACTCCTCGTTTGCCGATGGTCGATTCTCAAGTTCACGAACGTACGTTTTCAAGGCATCCAGTTCTTCTTCCAGAGATACTACATAGTCGAAGTTCCCTCGGCGTCTGGTGAGAGTCAGTTTTCAGCTGGCATGTGAGAATGGGAGATTTTCGCGAGTGGAGGCTACGATGGTGGACGATGGTGGATTTCTTACTTTCGGCCAGGAGGCTGTATCTCATAACGACACTCCTTCTTCTGGTTTCTGCAGGAACCGCATATGGGCTGAGTACCGTCACATTTTCTTTTCCTCCCTCGACAGGCCAGGCAAGCCAGAACTACTCGTTTCGGGCCTGACGCTGGCGTCGCGTCCATGGCAATGAGGAGAGTGTGGGCATGGAGAGCTCAAATTTATGGAAGCTGCATTCAAGTGGGACGCTGGTGGACGTATTAGCTAGAACTGAGGCAAAGGAGTGGGCGATGAATGTTGAAAAAGGACAAGCTCGAACAGACGTCACGTTTGTCGATAGGATGTCAACGCCGCAGGTGAAATATATTCCTTATGTCCGTGCCCCCCACTTTTGACCACTCAGCAACCAGGCCTGTACGGTACCGTATGCTTGGAAATTCCTTGCCGATGTTCAAGGGGCAGCTCCCATGGCCCGTCGGGGAGACGAGAGAGACAATGTGAAGATATACTTGCACTGAATGATGCCGACGTGAATAGAAATAGAGCGTAGCGAAGTTGGCCTCCACGGCAGTGGCCCCCGGAGGGCCAGCGGAGCGTCAGTAAATACCGGTACCTCAATACCCTCACAACCAACTCCATGGGGGCCGGCCCCAAAATCCCCGTGGCTCGCTGTGCTCGAGGAGATGGCAGATGTAGAGCGAAGTATACTTGCACTGAATATCGGTTGGAGGTGAAAATGAACCATGATTTGGTCCAGTTGAGGTCGAGCACGGGCCACTTCGGAGGTCGATTTCTACGGCAGGTCGCCCGCCCAATTTCTCTCTTCCATCAACAAAATCCACGGTTCACGAGAAACTTCTTACACCTACCTAGGTACACTGTCGATGACATTCTAGGGTGCTGGTTTCGAAAGCCGCCCCAGACTTATTGTATCATATTTATCGCAGTTCGTATTTCCTCGCGATAAAGCGCCCTCGCCCGCGATGGAGCTACACGCGTATGATTCTTGCTGGTGCAGTCCGCGGATATGTACTCGAGTACAAGCAAACAGATTTGCCCACTATCTAGGTCGCTATATACACTGCATTCTCCCCATATCAACAACCAATTCTCATTCCGACGCCTCAGATCTCCGATGGCTTTTTTCGCGAGTGTCCACACCCAACCACAGCATATCTGGCCGGCTGTAGTGGCCCGATAAATCCACAAAATGCTTCGCCCGCAAGATGGCATCAAAATCCAAGTCAGCGTACACAATTCCTTCTTCAGTCCCAGGCAAATCCTTAGACAGCTGTCTCCCGTCAGGCCCGAAGATGGCAGAATTGCCACCACCAGGAATATTCATGGTGATGCCATTCTGCGTTTTCATGAAGTCTACGCCCTCCTGTGTCATGAGCGCCGTAGAATGCAGGACGAATGCCTGTGCCTCGATGGCATACGTTTGAGAAAGATTGCGCGCCCCTAAGCAGTTGTCAGTCCAAGGTGGTCCAGAACGGTAAATGGACTTCATCTCTCACCCTCAGCAGACATGGACCAGAGACCCGGACCATCGTGTTCCCACAGTGGTGGCCATGCGGCCACATGAATCTCCTCCTTTTGGAGCATGGTGTGGTACTTTAGCAGAGGCTGTATATGCTCCCAACAGGCAAGCATGCCGACCTTTCCAACGCCAGGTGTATCTACCACGTTTTGGAGAGAAGCACCCGAGGCATCTCCAAATACTGTCCGCTCCATGTGTGTTGGTTTGTATTTCCTTCTGGTCATTTTGAGCTCGCCGTCCGCCCCGATCAACGCCTGCGAGATGTATAGGGAATTGTGGTCGTTTTCTGAAAAGCCGAGCGCAACGGTGATCTTGTTCTTTGCGGCACAGGCACGAATAGCCTCCATCTGCGGTGAATCGATCTTAAGAGAGTTCTTCTGATATGTGGTGCTCATTTCAAAATCGACACTACGCGACCTACATCATTCAGCTCCATTCTCGGCATACGTTTTGAGACCATCGAAATACTTACCACACCCAAGCAGGGTAACCCGGAATCCAACACTCGGGAAATGCCAACAATTTCGCGCCATTTGCTGCGGCCTCTCCGATCAGCTGGCATGTTTTTTCAACCGTCTTTTCGAGATTCATCCACACCGGCGCTGCCTGCGTGACAGCGACGCGAACTGCCGACATAATGAACGGAAGAGAGGTAGAGTTGTAGGTGAGGATCAACTAAACCGTCGACTCCGCCGGGAATACAAGACACTCAAACGATCGGAAAGAACGAACCAGGCCTCACTGCCATTGACGGCCGGCTGGAGGCGAAGTATCATTATATGCAGAAATCAACACTCGTCACGGATCACGTTACCTAATCGCGATGCATATCGCTCCTCAACGAATTGTGGATTCTATGTTGTGCTATCCGATAATCAAAGGCGGGAATAAACGAGCCGCCGCTAGATAAGTCTGAGTTACCTCATTTCGGAATTCCAACACTGGAGCCAAAGTTCAGTTAATCAGAGGTCGAAACATTTTTTTCTCTTCAAACTTCGCTGCTGGAGATATTTACCGGTCTTGACTTTTTCTTGTATACACTGCTATTAACATATAGCTCGGTTGGTTTTCATGTCCAAGCCCTAAGTTGCGGTGGATTTCGTGCATATGCACGGTTCACTTCAAACCTACCCCGCAATAACAGGGATAGTATGCCTACGGCTTCATTAAAGCTATAGGTACCTTGACAAGCTTGAGGTTCATTCTACTTCTTTGACCGGTCTCATTAGATGTCCTGTCCTTGGGATTCCAGCGACTCAAGGCCTTGATCATACATCTTATCGCTTTCTTCCCAGCTGCCGCTTATGAATGCCCTCGCCGAAGGATTGCTTTATGGACTGGTTTGTTCCTGTAAGCAATCATTTCTGCGCCGAAGAGGTTCACGCGTGCCATGTTGGTTATAATGTCGTGGCACCGCAGAGGTCGTACTGGTACCACGACCGACAAAGTCTAAGATCCGCTGAACATGTCAAGTACCCGCAAGGAGTTGGCTTTTGCAACCCTCGTATCCGGTGCATGTATGATGTATCGTACTTGTGGTGTCCTCACACCTCTCCTTGTTTCTGCTAGCGCTTTTCCTATTTTTGTAGCCAAATTTCAAGTTACCTTCACCAAAGTCTCCCGTTTCAATGGTTCTTTGGTGCTAGCATATAGAGTTAGCGGCTACCTATACTCGTCTTTCGCCGTTGTGTATGGAGTGTACTGTTTTACGTGCGCCTTGCTCATACATTTGAATTTTGAAGTGCTGAAGCACAATCATACAACTCTCTAGTGGGGGCTCGTGTTATCCAGGGCGAGTCTGCAGTTTTATTACCTTACCTCTAATTCATTCCAGTGCAGATGATCTGACGACAAAGGCACTCTTCTGACATACTCTGGGTGTGGGAATGGGGAGCCTTTTTGCTTTGGCTGGAACAGCTAATATTTTCATTCATGAGCGTAGTATCCGAGTTACTTTGCCTTTATTCTTTCTATCAATATGACTCCAATCATCAGTGGATATATAGTCACCGACCTCTCCCGGCGTTGGAGTTTCTGGCTTCTCATTATTCCTTTCGTCCTTATGGTTCTTTTCCTTCCAGGAGCCTACTTTGCCTCGATGAAGCTTCAGAATCCCATATCACTAGTAACCTTATGGATAGCGAGAGTCGTGGGGTTGGCGATGGGAAGCAAATCGAAACCCCTGAAGAGAATGAAACCATTGGCACCAACGGCGTAGAAAAGATATCACTGCCGTCTTCCCTCTGGCGTCGAGTCCTAGGCTACGAACACTTTAAAATAAGAAAGCACTCTGACGTCGTCAAGCTCAGCCTGGCCTCAGTACTCCTTTATCGTCATCCCAACGCTTGCATGTGGTCCGCAGCAGCCTGCACTGGGCCCTCATCGAAGGCGCTGTCGCCTCGCAAATCTTCAGTGCCACACCCTACCTTGCCGTAGTAATTGGTTTTTAAGCCCACTCTTACTCGCCTGTAATAACCTCAATTCATTTAGATAACAAAGCTCTAAATAAGAGAGGTCTTAACGGAAGAATTACCCTATTACAGATCCCAGTATCTCTTGCTGCTCTGACACAGTGAGATTAAAGACAGAAGAGAGGAGGTGGGCTTGCAAATAAATTCATGCGTTATGTCTGCCACCGCAGTCGGGAAGCTCGTTGGCGTAGCACCTCTCATAGGTTCTGCTTTTGGATACATTTTTGGTGGTGCAGGTTGCGAAATCGTGGGGTTTTTGAGCCCGAGGACTGTACTTTCCATTTTTGCCATAATTATTGGTTCGTTTGGACTAGGCGTCGCGATTGATAATGGAATCTCATCTTCTATGATTTCGGGATTAGATTTAGATCGAGCGGTCCGTCCACAAATAAATCATCTTGTGTCGTTCCAGGAGTTCCCTTGCATGAAAAGCGTAAATTAGCAATGTACAGATAAAACTGGCGCGGTAAAACTCACTTCTCAAAGTTGAAATCGAGAAGTGTATCCTGAAGGTAAAAAGACCCCTCCCACATACCACCGAGACAACCAGCCCACCCATTTCCCGAGATTCGTAACTCGATCATAATTTCCATTACGCCCAGTAGTTCCTGTTGTCGATTTCATAAAGTTGACTTGCATTCGACTTTTGGTGCCGATGGTTTGGACTAAACGATCAATGCATGCAAGTGGGATGTGACATTTCCGTTACAGGCAACAGATTTGATGCCCACGGCGAGTTTTTCGTGGGAGTGTTGTATACTTAGAATTATGGATAGGAATAGGGCTTGGAGGAGAGGTGGATGAGATATGTGGAGGATGAGAGATTTTAGCAATGTAGAAGAGTGGCTTTGTTTTTCTGTGAAGTCGGGGGCTGTTGTTATGGTTTTGCTCATAGATGTTGAAGGGGAGGATAGTTAATAGAATATAAGGAGACCTTAGATGTAAGTAAGTCGAACTGAGAAATTATTATGCGAAATTTCTCTTCGTGTCTTTATCATCTTGGAATATCTTTCCCTTTTCGGGTTTCGCTATTTTCGATAAGTTCAAATTACGGGGGGCCACCACGTTCTCGAAAAGATGTAAGCCAAGCAGCTAATTCAGACGTATAGAATATGATCAAGAAAATTAGAGTAAATAACCGGGTAACTGGACGATTGCAATAGTACTTAGACAAGCCTCGATTTTCTCTGTCGAGAATTCACGAGTATTAAATTATGAGTCTACCCAGGTAGAAAAAAGAGATGCGATGAGATTCATAGAAAGATATCTTGAATGATTATATCGGGTCCGTTGCAGATTCGTAATGAGGTAACCTGGATATTTTCGTGAGAAACTAATCTGGCTTACTTGTTTACTTACGTTAAGAAGTTAATCGGAAAAGCTATCTTGTGTGTCTTCACCAAGTAATAAGTCAATACGAATACTCAAAGATACTTGCACTTACGCAGTCCTTGTAGTCTTATTTTCCATACACTGAAAGAGTACCGAGAAAGGAAAAGAATTAATACGGCGGGTTGTTCGCTTAAATATCACCAATTACGTAACCGAAAGCGGGTCGGGGATAGGGGGGATATCGCAAGGGAAAGTTACGCGAATTGAGTTTACCCCGCGAATGCGGGGTGATCTAATGCAGTGTAACGACCTCCTCATTGCCAACTTTGAATTCACTATCTTGCAGATTATACGAGTCTACCTGCATCTCAGGAGCCTTGGATTTAAACTGATACATCATCTGTACCTGTTGATCTTTCCGCAAGGACGATGAGACCGGAGTAAATTGATGCACGTCTAGAGTACCACAAGATCACACCAGCTGACCAGACGGGAAGTCGTGAGGGTTTAAAGTATCTTCGCTGGCTAGCTCTGCAGCTTGCTGTGTTGGCGACTTTTGTGATTTGTTGTGGCTAGCTTGGGGAACCCCTCGCAATCGCTCTTTCCCTCAAACCATCAACACAAACCGAGTCGCTATTTCCTCGAGACTCCTTTCCAGAGCTTTCACTGATCGTCTTCTGTGCCCAATCTATCTGTGCGATACCAGATTTTGAAAGATACTATCAGCAGCACCACATCAACACCACAACAAAATGGCCTCACGAATCCTCCCCCTCCGCGCTCCCCTCCTCCACAACCTCCGCCTCCTCACAACATCAAAACCAAGAACACCGCTACGCATTCCAACCACCACGCCCCTCTCCACGATCCGCAAAATCTCAACTACACGCGCTCTCTTGACATCACCAACCCAAACCACAAATCCTAATGCAGCTTGGGCAACAGTAGGCAATCGCCTCTCCGAATTCGATCTCACGGGAAAGGTTGTGTTGGTGAGTGGTGCGGCGAGAGGATTGGGACTAGTGCAGGCGGAGGCGTTGTTGGAGGCTGGTGCTATTGGTGAGTCTCGAGCTGTTTGCTATTTATTGTAGCTTTTAAAACGTGAAAAGGAGGACAGGGGGGATATTGGAATGAACCTCGGGTGGAAGTTGTGCTTGATATGGAGAGGGGTGAGAATTGGATGGATTGGGAGTTTGGAAGTGGAAGGGGGTATGGGGTTTAGGGGCTGCTCAAGTTTTGCTTTTCATCCACATATAAACATCTTCAAAATACCCAACTAACCCTCCCACCCTCAGTCCACGCACTCGACCGCCTCCCCGTCCCCTCACCCCCCTTCGCCAAAATCCAAGAACGCGCCCTCGCCCTCAACACCTCCCTAACCTACCACCAAATCGACGTCCGCGACAACCCGGCGCTCAACAACATCATCTCCTCCATCGCCTCAAAACACGGCCGTCTCGACGGTCTGATAGCAGCGGCAGGCATACAGCAAGAAACAACAGCGTTGGAGTACACAGCGGCAGATTGCGATTTGATGTTGAGCGTTAATGTGACGGGGGTGTTTATGACGGCGCAGGCGGCGGCGAGGGAGATGGTGAAGTATGGGAATGGGGGGAGTGTGGTGTTGATTGGGAGTATGAGTGGGACGATTGCTAATAGGGTGTGTATTCCCCATTGTTTCTTATTTTCCCCTTGTCTTCCCCCCTTTTGGTTCTCCATCCTCGCTTGTAAACCGCTAACATTTCCAGGGCCTCATCTGCCCCGCCTACAATGCCTCGAAAGCCGCAGTGCTACAGCTCTCTCGTAACCTCGCTTCGGAATGGGGCCAATACGGCATCCGCGTGAACAGCATTTCCCCGGGCTACATTGTAACAGCTATGGTGGAGGCATTATTCGAGAAATATCCGGAGAGGAAGGTGGATTGGCCAACACAGAATATGCTGGGTAGGTTGAGTAGTCCAGAGGAATATCGAGGGGCGGCGGTGTTCTTGATCAGTGACGCGAGTAGTTTTATGACAGGGGCCGATTTGAGAATGGACGGAGGACATGCTGCTTGGTAAGGAAGGCGTGGCGAAGGGCGATGAATTTGCGGAAAAGGGTGGCAAGGGCAGTGTAGATAGGTTGATAGATATTGGAAGATTTGAGCAGCGGGGCAATTGCGGATATTTGGAACTCCTGGCACGATTCCCATATGTACAGTTGTTCTGGAACCCATACGCCGCATATATGCCCATCATAAGAGTCCGCCATATCATACATCTCCTTCACTCTCATCCATACACATCAGACTTTAATCCGCCGCCTCAACAACTCCCCTCCCTCCAAGCCTCGCCACAGTCCCCCCTCTCAACTCCAAAGCCGCCTCAATATCTCCTTCCCTCATCCCCTTAGCCCTCAACACCATCAACTGCCTCAACGTAACCACATCCAGGAAACTCCTCCCTTTACTCCCCTTCTTCCCGAGATTCTCAAACTCGCGTTCCGCTTCCTCTGCTAACCTATATCTCGCCGTAAGCAGAGAAACTGCGGGATTCGTGGCCGTCGAGCTTGGGAATATGGATTGTGAGGGTATAGAGGAGGAGGCTTGGAAGGTTGGGCGGGGAGAGGATGGGTCGGAGGAGGTTGGTGGGATGTTGGTGGATAGGACGGGGCGGTTGAAGGTTGAGGAGTTGGATTGGGTGGGGTTGGGTGTTACGGGGCCTAGTTTTTGGAGGCGGGCGTTTAGGGCGCGGGATTGGGAGAGGGTTTGGTTTGTTAGGCCGAGCGTGGGATCGAGGGCGTCGGCGTTGATTTCTATATTTGCGATGAAGATGTTAGAAGAGTTCTGAAGGACCTCTCGTGTATCAAAGTGTCTTGATAGTGAGGTCTCGGCGAGAGAAACGTACCTGGATTCCGTGACGGAGAAGCTGGGACTCTGGAGTGCATTGTTGGCCCAAGGTTTTGGTTCTGAGGAGGGCTGCGAGCTGGTTGTGTAGATGTCGATGTAGGCGGTGGTGTTTGCGGGGAGCGAGTTGGGTATTTTCGAGCTGCTGGGACTTTGGTGGCTGTTGTTGCTTTTGATACCGTCTTTGCGGCGGTACCTGCTGCTTTGGAAGAAGATTGACCCATTGTCGCTGTTGTGATTACATTAAAGTTTTGAGGTGGTGGGCAATTGATGTTTTGGCGTGGGTGAAAGTCGTGATGTCGATGAAGAATTGGATGACCTCGGTTTTGGCCTTGTGCGCAAGGCCGCAATTCGAGAATAGCGCGAATAATAAATCGTGTAAAACGTTCCCTTCTCTTACAGAAAAAAAACTTTAAAATATTTGAGATATATTTCAACAAATCCAGCATTCAAAATCACGTACTTTTGGGTATACAATAAACAAATCGGCATCATCAAGACTCAATTGCTTTCACAGCACCATCTTTCAAAGCATCCATCGCAACCCGCTGTAACCCCGGCCCCACAAAACCAATCCTCGCAACGCCAATATCAATCAACTCCTTTACCCCCAAATTCCCATCCCCCATCTCCCTCATACTAACATTAATTCTTCCTCCAAAAGCCCTCGTCGCCTCCTCCACCTCTGCTCTCGTCATGCCTCCTCGCGTCGGACCACCCCATACAAACACCGTCGTTGCACCAGCTTTCAAATACGCTTTCCCACGGGATATGGCATCTTTGATAGAACCTTGGTATAAGAGAGCGTCCGTTCGAGCGTTGACGACGAAGTCGGGAATATCGTGTGCTTTTGCTATACTCAGAACTTTCTGAATCCGGGAAACGGCCTCAGTGACGTCCATCATGGAGCACTTCTGTGCATCGTAGTCCTCCAAGTTGACGCCCACCACTCCAAGTTTCAACAGTTCCTTTATACCCTCCTCAAGCCGATCGCCGTACCCATCCTGGAAGTCCACGGATAGTGGTAGATTGAATTCGCGCGCTGTAGTCGCGACGACTCGAACAGCTGCAAGATTCAAGTCTAGGGTCAGGTCGTCGTCGACGGCTCCTGCTGCTGCGGCGATGGCTGCTGAGGCTGTTGCGAGGGCGGTGGTGCCAGGCAGAGATGCGATTGTTTTGGCTGTGACGCCGTCGTAGACGTTGGTCAAGACGAGGGGTTTGCCTGGGATGTGGAGGGCTTTGAATTTGCTTGCCAGCGCAGCTTGTGTGCCTTTGTCCATTTTCATTCGAATGTTTTGGGAAAGTCGGGTTTGGCCGTCCTCGACGTATCGTGAGATTTTCCGGTCTCGAGATCTGTCTTTACATCTGGCACATTTAAGGTGGATGGGAAGATCCCAATACTTCTTATAATGGCCAGGTGATATCGCGATTGACCCGCGTCGCGCTGGCTATGTATGGTGTTGGATCTCCTTGGAGGTGTGCTACTGTACTGGAGTTGTTCAGCGACTCGCATATTTCAGTACAAATCACATCTCAACAACACGAAATTCCCATGTGGCTCTAGGTTCTAGCCCATGGTGCTGCATACGCTTTGATCTACTGTTCGTGCGGTGTTTTGATGTCACGCTCAAAGAGGGGAAGTTTAGAACCTACTGGTTTGCCAAGGCCACTGCAACTCTAATTGCCCGTTCAGGAAGTGGGTTGGTTCGCGATATCATGATTTTGGCGAAAAGAGTTCCTCTCCTCACGCTCCTGTCGACTTTGTTACTCCGGGGGTATGAACCCAAAAGGTTGCAGATTCTCGTAGGCTGGTCTCTCAGAGCGATAATCCTGCTCGGACATTCCGTTGGAGTCTCTTAAATGATCGATGGCAAAGTAATCAGGACGAGGGTGGTTAGTAGTTCTGTTGGCTCGCCCTTCGAAGAAATGGTTCGCGATATGAAGCATCCGGTTAGTATAATTTGCCGTACGATCGGTGGTGTTAAGACGGGCGCTATCGAACTCTCTTGGACAAAAAATACAGATTGCCTTAGCAGGTGGCCCAGCAGAGCCGAAATGCGAAATACTATGGTCTATCCAGGCTTGATACTGCTCTGGATTGAATCGAATATGACACCCTACTAAGTCGTGTTCGCAGGGCAGATCGTAGCCATGATTGAATACTGGTCCTAGTTCAAATTCCGAAGGTGGAATTGAAGGTGCAGTCGAAACCGAAGATCTTCGACTTTTAGTGTCGCTATCGGCTTGCGAGATAATCCTGACACGCTTGAAAGCCGCAATTCCATCTTGGTAATCTTCAGGCTCAATCTGGTCAATCTTCCTTTTTTTTGGACTTGAGGGAGAAGTAGGCATTGGATTATAGGAAGATTCAGTGTAGTTCGAGGGAACATTTGGATTCTCTCTACGTTTTTCTGGTGTGGTTATTATCCGAGAATAATGTATGCCACATTGAGCACTAGCTGATGATCAGACTTTAGTCATGTCATATGGGCGAGGATCTCACCATTGAATGTTCAGGCGTGAGGTCTCAGAAGCTTCCGTCTTGCATTTCGGACAACTTGCCAAGTCATCCTCTGACAGATCTTCCTGTCTGAATATCAAGTCCATGCCAACTCTTTGTCCTGGTAGAAATGCTGCATTCCATGGAAGCTTACGACTGATATCCCTATGCGTCGCGAGTTCTTGGAACACCCACGACCTTTCCCGTATGTTGCGGTATCCTTGAAAGTCAAGAAAGCGATGTTCGAGAACATCGTTGAAAGCCTCCCATGAGCAGATGAACTGCAGATGAACCGGACTTATTCGACCGACTGCATCCTCAAGCACGAAAGGCTCTTGGAATAGGCTCCTTTCCAGATGACTTGGTAGAAGCCCCTGAATGGAAATGACTGCCTTGTATATGGACATGTTCATGGAATATGTTTTCTGCAAAAGACAGCGGAGGTCTGAGCCAAGTTCTCTAAGCCATTTCAACTGCATCGTCTCTCGGAGCTGTTCCCACGCGTGGTTTCCAATCTTGACAAGGGAATTGTTTTCGGCGACCTGATCTCGTATTTCGATCATTGCTGCCTCCTGCCTTCCTGCTATACTGACGACTCGATTTCGATCTTGCGCCATTCGCTCATTGAGCTTCTGCTCGTTTAGTTTAAGCATGTTACTGTCGAAAAGGCAAAATCAGCATCATAAGTGGAACTTTATTACGCAGGCACTTACACTTGTGCGATAGTGATCAGAATATTAATCGAAGAGCAATGCGCAACCACTTCCACCTTAAATTTTACGAGCTCGTCCTTTTGCATCACTTTCCACTGTACCTTCCTAGTCACATCCGTCAACAAATTTCCGCTGCCGCCCTCTCTCAAGCTTCCTTGAAACTTGCGAATCTTCTCCAAAAAAGAATTCATCGTCAGCCGGCAGTTATCAACTGCCTGTCGAGCCGTCACACATATCGCATTCATTTCAACACTCTCCTCGACACGTCCCGAGAGCTCAATAACATGCAACAAGGCACGATCGAGGCACCATAGCTCACGAATTACCTCTTGGTATTCGGCCGAGGAGCCGCGGCTTTTGTCGAGAGCATCGATGAGGTCTTTGACCAGGAGGCATACGGAGATAATGTCGCCGACACTACCGAATGTGATGGGCATCTTGAGAGGAGTGACTGTGATATGGAATGATGATGGATAGGCAAGAGGGGTTCATGAAAACTGAGCGTTGAAATCAGAGGTGTCGACAAGGCTCAGCGAGAGGCAGACTTCATATGCACGTGGGATGCTGCGCCATGCATTGCTCATGCGGGCTATCATTGGTTCTGGCTAAATAACTTGCATTGGCAACAGAGGTAGGCCATATCACTGATGGCTAATATGAAAGAAAAAACTTCCAATTGATGTTTAGGAGGAGTTCGACTATGAAAATTGTTTTACTTGGATCATGCCCAGACCAGGATCTGCAATCACATCTCCCCTCGCTAAATACAACCTTGCTAATAAGAATTTAATACAGAGCCTTTCGCCATACATTAAAAGGCAACTCGGACTAATTCTCGCATCAACTGATTTAGAAACTCCGCCTCTTCTTCCGATTTGGGCATAATTTCTTCAAGTGTTGTATACCTATTTTCAGGACATTTAGGACCTGGCGGTATAAACGAGACTGGTCTGTATTATGAAAACCGTTCAGAGTGTCAGGCGCTCTAAACCAATTAATACGATACGGGAAAAACAGCTTGAAGAATGGTGAAAAGGGTTGAAGTGACAAAGAGCCTCGAAAACGAAGGAATTTATGTGTAGTCGCGTCGAAACATTAACGGTAACCACAGGGCTTTCTTTTGATCAAGCGACAGAAAGCAGGCCCCCCTTATACGGTTTTACAGCAAGTTCGCTTCGATTGACAGCCGAGCAGTCACTGAGAAGGCCGAAGATGGAAGATTTGATGAGCGCTGAACAGAAAATGTCGTACACAAAATTTACTTGTGAATTCATCTCGGGGAGTAAGGTCTTTGATTCCCAGCTTCCTCAATTCCCTATAATTTTCTTACTTTAAATATATTCTTGGGCTCCGATTTGCCGTCTGTGATCGTAGTAAGTTTCATATTATGCGATTGTTATGGAATCTTCCATATTGTTGGGCATTTACTTAAGCAAGTTAAGCGAGGTACCCCTATCGAAATCTTCGGTTCGCCCAAATAGGCGCTTGGACCCTAAAACGAAAGTAAGATGAAGGTGTTTACCGACTCGCCCTCCACAAGGCGCAAATGGTATTGACATTTACTTATGTTCATTTGCTAATAAGTTGATTTGACCGTGGGTTACGTAATAGAAGCGCTCAGATATGAAAGTCATTTTTAATGTGGATCTCGGAATTCAGCGATGTTTATCCGACGATATCGCTGAAGATAAGATGAACACCCCTGATGCGGGGTTATTTTTCAAGGGTCGGCCACAAGTAAGCTTATTTTGCGCATGAACTCGGCCGTCTTGTTTGTACGTACCTGGCCACAAAACTCAATCTTACTGTGATATTAGTAGGTATTTTGCTTTCTCGATTATCTACATCCTAAAAACAAATATCAATTCACCTCCTGCTACAACGTCGATTTCAGGACCGGAGCCTACAAGTCCTCAATCGGCAACTCACCGCTTTATCAGAGCTATCGGATGTCCGGTGAAGGTATTGAAGCAGCTTTCTTCCCTGCAATCACTAAAATATCTTTCCAGAAGCTCACTAGGTTGTTCTCGATAAGACCTTATCAAAATCTCATGAGGAGGCTACGTCTTAAAGTTCCACTGATATGGTTCTCACGGCTAGCTCACCGACATAGTTACGGAGGATTTCCTTGCTGTCACACCCACTTATATGCTTGGCTCTCTCAGCCCCTCCGACTCACCACGCGAGTGCTGTTCCTACATACCATACAAATTCTTACCGCAACTCATGATTCGCCAATTCATCGCAAAAGTCAACCCGACTCAAGAGCCCAGTTACGATTACAGGCTTCCATCTAGGCCTACTTCCATCCCACCTTGTAGCATCCCGTTGAATCCCATTCTTACCGATAATATGAATTATGGAGATACTTCTCAATCCCCATTATTCAGGAAGATTCGGAGGGCAAATAATCTTCAATGTCGGATTTGGCCGTGTCGTACCACGAGCAGCGCTCTACAGCCGATCTCCAGGTCATTGAAGTTGTGTGCAGCCTTACCTGTTTTGGATGATGGAATGCGGTTCAATCAAACTTCCCTTGGAACGGGCAAGGACGTCAATATTCTCGGTTAAGTGGGCATGGAAGACTGGACTTGCTGATCTCAGATCCACGTTAGGTTCGGACAATCTAGAGCTCAGTTATGATAAGAGCTTTCCGATTTTCGGGACTGGCTTGAGTATAAGATCTCAAGAGTTCGTCTGTATTCAGATTCCAAGATTCCAAGACGGCGGCTCTTTACTGCCTAAAATTCTTCCTCGTATCTTCCACACGAGAATTTTTGCAAATTCGTTGCAATAATGGCAGTTCTTTCACGACTCATCGGCCTCGCCTCTTTGGCTAAGGTGGCCCTTGCTTCTCCTGTAAGCAATGCTGGAGCCGGTCATATTCAATTTCGAGATTCCATGACTGTCAACCTCGACTCCCTCCAGAACATTCATATTGAATACACCAAGTCAGATTATGTTGGTTCTCTGCAGATGCACTACGGAGAATGTGATATTACCGATGTCAGCAAAACTCACCACTTCATCGGACGTACGGAAATCAGTGCGGAATCTCGCCCAACTCGATTCGTGTGGATTGTCCCAGAGCAAGCTATGAATGGCGGATGTCTCCACGCATACTCTGGATCCGACGAACTAATTGGACGATCTGGACCGGTTACTGTCAACATGCCTTTGAAGAAGCGTGAGAGCATTGCTGAGGTTGCCGATATTTCTGGACCATGGTTTGATGGTGTTGCGTACATGAAGAACAAGACTAACACTGATGCTTTTGTTGCTTCTGCTAAGAGCCAATGTAAGTCTTTCTTGCCCCTGCAAACTATGAAAATGGGTGAAGAAATTGCTAACCGTTTCATAGCTATTGCAATCCTCGGAGGAGGAATGTCTGGTCTCATGACTAGTCTCTTGTTGGAATCGGTGGGTATTCACGGTTGGGAAATCATGGAATCAAGTCAACGTGTTGGAGGTCGTATTCGCACCAAGTATCTCAACGGTACCAAGCCTTCCGACTACCAGTACCAAGAAATGGGACCAATGAGATGTGAGAAATTCCAATGCAATTCTCAAGATCTAGTGGCTAATACTTCTCAGTTCCTGTCAGTGTATACTATGCAGAAGCAAATGAGACCCTCGAGATCAAGGATCATCGCATGGTCTTCCAGCTTGGCGATAAGCTCAACGAGTTGAACGGAAATGCTTCTTTGGTGAATTTCATCCCATGGATTCAAGCCAGTCCAAAGTATGTCTGAAGAACTTTCCCACATATGAGATTTTTGACTAACTCATCTCAAGTACTCCGGCAGATTCCAATGGTGTTCGTCTCCCAGATGGTAGAGTACC
This sequence comes from Hymenotorrendiella dingleyae, assembly GCA_003988905.1. NCBI lineage: Eukaryota > Fungi > Ascomycota > Leotiomycetes > Helotiales > Helotiaceae > Hymenotorrendiella > Hymenotorrendiella dingleyae. The sequence goes on from QYAP01000561.1 coordinate 24,200, forward strand.
AACCAAGTCCGACATTGCATCAAACTCCTCTCTTCTCGGCCCAGCACAAACCCCATCCAATGAGACCGAGGCAGCAGCAGCCCAAGCCGCCTCAGATGCATTTGAAAACTTAGGCTTGGATAGAATGCGCGATATTGCAAACAATGTCTACCAAGCACACAAGCAAGCTGAAGAAGATGGGCTCTTCGATTGGTCTATGGCCGCTTACCTACGTTATGAACTTGGTGTCTCTTTGAATGTCACAGATTTATTAGCTGGCGCGACATCTGATACCTACTGGGATTATGACACTGTTTACTTTGATGCGTAAGTTTACTGGGAGGACCTAGAGTTGAAATTTTGACTAACTCAAAATAGCACCGAATGGAGAACAATTGACCAAGGTCTCGAGTCTCTTCCACGAGCATTCTGGCCTCTTGTACAAAACAAGACTACTCTGGGTCGCTTTGTCTCGGGTCTTGAATACAAAGAGGACACTGGAAAAATTGCAGTTAACTGGCGCGAAGAAGCTGACAAGCTTTCGATGAACACCTCGAGCAAAGAATTTGACTACGCCGTCGTCGCAGTCCCATTCACGAAGGTCAAGCTCTGGAGAATGCCACCATACTCCTCGCTCCTCTCCCGCGCAATCGATACCATGCATTACTCCCCATCCTGCAAGGTAGCACTTCACTACAAGACCCGTTTCTGGGAACATCTCGAGGAGCCCATCATCGGTGGTTGTGGCTCTACCGACATCCCAGGAGTAGGATCTATCTGCTACCCAGCCTACCAGATTAACACTACACGCCCAGGTGTAATTCTCGGCTCCTACGCCTCAGATGACGATGCCATCGCTGTCGGAGCCCTCACTGAGGAAGACCACGTAGCGCTCATCCAACGTGCCATGATCGAAGTGCACGGCGAGATTGCCGCTGAGCAATGGACTGGAAACTATGAACGTCAATGCTGGGCACAGGATCAGCATCATGGTGGTGCTTGGGCTTCTCCATTGGTTGGTCAACAGGATTTGTACCTGCCAGCTTACTACCAGACCGAGTTCAAGACCATTTTCATTGGTGAGCATACCAGTTACACCCATGCCTGGATTTTCTCCGCTCTCGACAGTGCGGTACGAGGAACGACTCAGCTTTTGCTTGATATGGGATTGGTGGATGAGGCCAAGCAGGTTGTTACTGAGTGGATGGGAAGATGGATCACTTTGTAAAAGTGGTCGATCATAATGACTTAACGAAAAGATACATAGACTTACTTACATAACTGTAATATATATTGTTTAAACTTGAATTAGGAAATTTCGATGACATGAACTTTGTGAGACAAAATCCAAGCGTTTGACGACCGTAATATTCAAGTGTTGATTAGATAATCGCATTCTCCTGCTTGCGACTGTAGGATTGGAACGCAGCCTTGACTTGCTCAGGTATTGTGCTACGTTGAGCTAGCAATTGTCCTAGCAGACTGGCAAGATATTTGGAGGTGGCTGCTGATTAAACTCTCGGTAGTCACAGTATATTCCAATCACAGCAATATTCTTATCTCAGAAGGTTAGCCTTTTCCCATCGACGATGACTGGAGCTCTAGCTTTTGGATCACCCCAAGCATAAGATATTGCTTCTATACCTTACCTAGGTATCTCCCCGCCCCACACCGACCAATCAAAACACACCACCCAACCCTCCTCTCTCTCGGCCCCAAAGCCCCCCACTTTTACGCCCCGTCACCGGGAATAGCATCATTTTTGAGTGACAACGACGACATGCAAACGTTCCGCAAGTGTCATAGCTTATCACCCATATATGCGTAGTTGGCCGTTCCCGCGCACCGTACAATTCAATTCAAAGCTACAGTAAACAACTTCACGACATCACACCACAGCACTGCACCGCACTCCATTACCCGTTCAAACCATTACTGATACACATCATTCCACTGCTACCGAGTGCCACTGCCATGTCCACCATCGCGCGCTTCAAGCTTATCTTCTTCGTCCCGCCATCGGACCTCGCAGCCTGCAAATCGGCCATCTTTGCAGCTAGGGCAGGCCGCTATCCTGGGCCAGGAAACTACACGGAATGCTGCTGGGTTGCCTTGGGCGTCGGTCAATTCCGCCCGGGCGACGCTGCGAAGCCGAACATCGGGAAAGTGGGCGTGCTTGAAGAAGTTCGGGAGGCTAGGGTTGAAACACTTTGCGTAGGTGAGGATGTGGTTAGGAAGGCCGTTGAGGCGTTGAAGAGGTAAGTTTCTTTGGGTAGGTTCATCCGCCTTATTAGTTTAATCCATACCTGGTTTGGCGTGGTAAAGTGCCGGGCAGGGCTAATAGGGCTTCTAGTGCTCATCCGTACGAAGAGCCCGCGTATGAAATCTTCAAATTAGAGGATTTCTAAATTTCAAAAGCAGCATATGCAGGAGAGAGAAAATGGGGCAAATCATGTGCTGGCGAACATGGTATGGGAAGTTCGCTTGTGCCTTTCGCTGGATTTTGACGCATTCTCCTCCGGACTTGGTGGTGGTGTCGCAGGGAGTTGAGTTGGACAACAATTCTGGTTTTTGGGGACTTTTTGAAATAGATTCAGGAAAATCCAAGGCCTTGTCGAGTGCAGTGCAGGCTGGGTCGAGCCACGCGACTGAGGAAAAGTTGAAAAACATTGCAAGTAAGAGAGAGTCTATAAGAGTGCTAACTAGAGCCAAAAATTCTCTTTCCATATTTCCAACGTTCTCCCAAAAATTAATGAAAGCATTTATCTGCAAAAGGTTCACTGACCCCAAAGAAACGACACATCGAATCAAGTTTTGGGACGCCCCTTATTCAGCCAATGAGATGTGCAAAAAAAGTTCAAAAAAAAACATACAACAGCAGGTATTCGCTGGTGGTCACCCACCCAACTACTAATCTGCCGATCTGAGGCTTATGTATGGCAGAGCGGACGGGATGCCAGCTGCTGTTCTTTCTGACCTCATATACCAAGGGAGGAAGTGGTAACAGTGATCTTTTTTTGAGGGCTAGAGAGCCACGACAACAAGGAGATAGACTAGTAATATTCGTAGGTCTTGCAGGCTTCGAACAATCTGAACAACTCGCTGATACCAGTAAAGCAATAACAGGAATCTAGACAATTTTTGGCCAGAAAAAAATAGACCCGCTGGCCGATGGAAGGCTGATGTAGGCGTAGAGGTAAAAGAATAAAAAATCCCGTCGCTCCTGCCGTGCATAGGCCGCAGATCGGCGGATTTGGGGAAGGAAAAGAGAAGAACAACGCAACGACGGAAGAGTAGCTAGAGTACCAAAATGCGAAATTTCTTATTTTTCAAGAAAATCCCTTTTCGCAGGAATAACACGGAATTCCAGATAACTTCATCGTGTGTGATGGAATATCTGCATACCAAAACGTAGGGAAGACTGCATCCCGTCCACCCTGCCATACACAAGCCTCACATTTCATGCTGAGTACTCGTTATTACCAGAACAGCCAATAAACCGCCTTTCCCTGATCTGCCGTAGATATAACGTGTGCTCTTTTTGATGCTGTAGCATTCTTAACCCAATCGTATCATCGTTGTTTTCCAGTGTCCCGTGCGATCTCTACCTGGGTCCACTTTAACTTGGAGAAATATGCGGCAGCTCTTGGCCTTGTGCACTCAACTTCCTCTTCTCTTTCAACCGCCGACTCGAAGACCTAGCCTATTCTTCCAACTGACATTTGTCTTGCCCCCATGCCATGTTTTACGAGGTTGTATCGAGCCCATCTGTTTCCACGCATTGCTTCGAGTAGTAGCGGGTTGCAACTTGTATATAGTGCGAAAAGAAGGATGTCGTACGCAGTGCACATTGAGCTGGATTCGTTGTACGATGTCAAACGCCCTCGCTGCACTGCTGTCTCGTTGGAAGGGTTGGAAGGTAACTTCAAATCCTCCTGCCTCTTGGCTCTCTTTTTCGTTACGTGGCATGGCGAGAGGTTGGACAGGGAGGGGAAAGGTAGCTTGGCAAATTTCGGGAATATGCAGTGAAGGAGGTTTCCAGAGGGTGTAGTAACTTCGATTCAAGAGGGCATCGCGACACAAATTGGAGGTATCTTGCTGAGGTTGAGGTCAAAGGTGGCTGAAGAGGTAAACGTATCAGCTACGTTGACCCCAAGACTCACATATGCAGACGCGACGCGCTCTCAAACAAGATATCGTTACTCAACACCAGAAAAAAGAATTGATCAACCAAATGAATTTTTATCCATTTCGAATTTGGAGCTTGATCCGCTAAAGTTAAGCAGGAGTAGATTTTTATTATCTTTTCGGTTGGCTCCCATCGTTTTTCTTGCATCTCTCAACCAACCCTACTCATGTTTAGAAATGTGAACGCTCATGCAAGATTAACCAAGATTGATTCACCTCAATATAATTGGCCAATGCGCAAATATGACCACAAGCCGCCTCGTTCGCACGTGCGTGGAGCGCGGCCTATGATGTGGTGGAACAAGTTTCTAGCCTATGACGCTGCTCGCTCTCGGTTCGCTCTCTTGTTTTTATGCCGCAGGTATTAAAGGAATTGGTGAATGAGGGGTAGCTATTAAAAAGTACAATTGGCGACCCCATTACTCGTTTTGCGCTCTCTCTATCGCACCTCCATCACATCGCTTCAGGACTTGGCACTCCCCCCTTTTTACGCTCAATCCCTTTTTGGTAGCCGCAAAGATGGCTCCTGCCGGCCTTCTCAATTCCTTCCTGGCTGCCATCCAGGCCAGCTTATCGGTTTTGCTCGTAATCTCATACGGTGCAATCGCTGCTCGATTCAAGCTCCTCGATGGCTCATCCTCCAAATCAATCTCAAAAATATGCGTCAAGATGTTTCTTCCCGCACTATTGCTCACGAAAATCGGTTCCGAATTGCATGTCGAATCTGCTCAGCGCTATCTGATTATCCTTTTGTGGGCATTCATTTGTCATTTGCTGTCCTTTCTTATCGGCGTTGCAGCTCACTATTTCTTGGATATGCCTGATTGGATTACGGCCGCCATCATGTTCAATAATACGACCTCATATCCTCTCCTCCTCGTTCAATCCCTCGATGAAACCGGAATTTTGAGCTCCCTCATTGTGACGAACGAGAGTTCAAGAGACGCCATTGAGAGAGCAAAGAGCTATTTCCTCGTTTTCGCAACAGTCTCAAGCTGTCTGACCTTTGCCGTGGGTCCAAGATTAATTGACACTGAACATGCTCCCGACCCGCCAGATAAGGAAGATGAGGAGGACAGCAACGAGGGCGAGATTTGGAACAACGGTGATCGTCAGTCCGGCAATGACGACCGTCCAGTCTCACCAAACGACGAGACACATCTACTACCAAGGCCGTTAGTTGCCCCAAAAAGAAACCTGTCGACGGCGTCTACTGCCTTCTTCCCTTCATTCTCATCTTCGAAAAGGAGAGCCTCCAACTACGAAGGCCAAGATGCATTCACAACCATCGTCTACGATCGCCGTCCATCACTAATCGCAAAACGAAAATGGAATCAAGTGAGCGAGAGAACACGTTGGTGGCTTCTCTTTCTCTACGATTTCTTGAACGCACCATTGCTTGGTGCCGTTCTAGGAGCAGTCATCGGACTGGTACCTGTTTTGCATCGCGCCTTCTTTCGCCCAACCAATGAAGGAGGAATCTTCTCTGCCTGGTTAACGGCCTCCTTGAAGAATATTGGAGGACTTTTCGTTCCATTGCCTGTTTTGGTAGCTGGTGTTTCGCTCTATACTGCAGTTACTAAAGTTCGGCGCGATTCAGCTCCTGCTGCTACGCCTTGGTTGACAACTATTTTCGTTCTGGTTGTGAGATTTTTTTTGTGGCCCATTATTTCAATCATTACTGTGTATTTGCTTGCGAAGAATACGAGCTTTCTTGGGGATGATCCTATGTTGTGGTTTGTAAGTTTATCTCAATTCATCGCTTTAAGAATACTTGGCTGCCAAATCATGCTCTCCATTTCCTCCTCACGAATCAAGCTGACCATTCTATCAGAGCTTAATGCTAATGCCCACCGGTGCTCCCGCAATGAAACTGATCACCATGGTTGAGGTCTCTGGCGCAGGACCGGAAGACGAACACAAGATTTCAAAACTGCTTACCGTAAGTCAACTCACCCTCTGCGTTTTTCGTTTTCTACGCTCCTTTCTTCATCGTAGAATCGACATCAAAGGCCCCCACATTAATATCCATGGGATTCAGGTATCTTATATCATTTCACCGATCCTGGCTTTCACTGTTGTAGCTAGTCTCAAGGCGAGTGAGGCCGCTCTTGGATCGTGAAAAAGGGGCATATTTCGGCAATGCAGCTACTCTTGGGAATCATATAGCAACGAGTACGATGTATGTTTTTATACCGTTTTAGTGGGTTGTTGATTTGACCGTCACAAAATTTTTCCCCAGCAACCACCTCAAAAGTCTTGTCATGGGAAACTATAGACCATTTCATGTTGCTCATATACCACATCATTCCCAAGCACAGCAAATACTCTTACTAGAATCCGATTACAAAAATTCTGCCACAGATGCCCTCTCAAAAATATACGTACGACCTTTCTAGTCTCCTCATTCACTCCTCCTTCCTTCTCCTTAACCTAACAAAAACATTACTTCCTCGTTAACGCCAACTTGGCACCTCTCTATCCAGCAACTTCCCCTCCCCTATGATATGATAACTTTCTACTGTATTCTCTTTTGAAAAATCTCATCTCTGATTCCACGACTTGAAAATTTGACTTGAGGAGTTGAAGAGAACGTGCTAGCACTAGCAGAATTTGCAGTTGCTAGCAGAATTTTCAAACCGTCTTTGGTCCTTATTGTGGTATAATACAGGAAGTTACGTGGAGGAAGTGGTTTCCATTTGACTGCGGGGTGAGATGTTGTCAGTGAGCATGAAATTACAAATACTCAACTGAAATGTTCTCAGCGCGCAAGAAAATTCTAGTGGATATTCATTTCTATTTTCGTAGCTTACATATCTACCATCTAACTACGCAAATTACGACTTCTTGGAAATATATTCCTACTCGTATTCGCACCAGCCTACCCTGTTCATATGAGGTGAATACGTGCGTTATTTGACGTTTAAGAGGAACTAATGCTAGCTGTCGGTTTTTTTATGGTCGGTATAGTTTTCAGAGTATCGAGATGTAAGAGATTGGGTTGCTTTTCTATATATAGATCAATTGTTCACAAAATAACTGACTTAATTTGCGACCTCTAAGGCTCGCGACACTTAATTGCGCCAGTGTTGAATTACAGCTTATAGATACACGATTGAAAATAGTAGATTTTCATGCTAGAGATGTTAGTTCATTACGACCGAAGTGACGATCGCTTTGTATTATATGTCATGTTGATGAAAAACACTTCTCTAATTCACGCCAAACTTTGGCCGGAAACGAATGATTAAGCCAGTAGTATACAACAACAACAATCACACACAAATACCAATACAAATTATCTAAAAGGAGGTTACCTGAAACTAGTTCGCGTAACAACTTGGTGGTACACTAGACTTCTTATCTCCTTGTTTCATCCTAAATAATTCCTTTCCATTTACAAGCGAGTTACATAACGCCTTTTTTAAAGTTGCCACTCGTATGCGGAAGTCTGAACTCTGAAGGGTATGAAAGCACAGCTCACTGTTAACAAAATAACCAATTAAATGTTTACCCATAATCTAATCCCCAAGGGTGCAAATATATGTACGCACACCACGAGTAGAATCGGCGTAAGGATTGTGATACCGGTAAGATGGATTCCCTGGAGGCTGAAAATGGATATATTTCTAAAGGATCAATACCGATTGCCAACGAGTGTGAGTCTAGAGCTCCAATTTCACTTGTATGAACGGCCCTATTACCACCCCTAACCACCTAGTAGTCCCACGACCTTCCTGGCAACTTTCGTAAGTCCATACGGTATAGTAGCTTTCGGCTTTAACATTAATTGGCATTCGGCAAGGTTTTGCTGGACAATAGACCGTTGGTACCCGAAAGACCCACCTGGTAACAATCCTGCTTCTGCGTCTTACAACGCATCTGTACGAGATTGCCGTTTCTGGAAGAATTTTAGGGTTTGCAATTGGCCAAACCGGGATTAAACCCTTGTTTTCGATTCAACGGTTTTGCATGAGATGTTGCGAATAAGTGGATACGGGCTAAAACTCCTACCGAACTCGGGTCCCCCAAATCTCACCCGCATCTCGTGGTGGAAAGCGGAGCGAGATCCGATGGGATTGAGATCCTAGCTTTTTCATGGTCCGTTCGACGGTACAGGGTTCTCCATGCAATGCAAATACCGTAGCATCAGTGGGTGCCAAAATTCATCAAGAACTCGCTTATTTCTTTAGTTTATGCCTTATTATCGCCTTAAGATATGGGGATTCTAAATAAGCAGTCTTAATCTATTTAACCTTAGCTATCATAAGATATAATTTCATAAGAAAAAGTCTTGGTTTGGTCCAGCGCTGGTTAAGTGTTTGCGGAAGCCCGTAAGGAATTTTGATACCTACTAGTGGCATCGTGGCATCTCACTGAACTTGCGCAACAAGGCCTATACTACGTAAATGATAGGATGCAGGATAACAGGGGACCTCTGGCGGGCCAGGAACGGTACAAACTGACCCCTGCAAACTTGCGTGCTGAATCCTTTCTTGGGAATCATTCTCCGTTTCTCAGGATGGCCTTCCATTTCGGGAGTAGGACTCAAGTTTTCATCCCCCTTTGGCTCTACGCTAGAAAGAATCTGGCCATTAGGGGAATTTAGTTACGCGCATGGAAAGCGTATCTGGATTATTTTCATTCATTCTTCAGTTCTGTAGGAGACCCTAGGACCCCCACTTGGGCCCAGCCTCTGTACCGCCGCCTCCAGGGTGAAGTCCTCGTCTTGGGCTCGCATTTAGGCGCGATTTGCAGATCGATGAGGAACGTCTACGTGATAGCATTTTTTGGCAGCCAACCAGAACATTTCGCCAATATATTTCACCGCCATCTCGGGCGTAAGCAAAGTAAGTTTCAATCAACAATCAAAGGTCCAGATTATGCAAGAAATGAATGAAGGAGGCTCTAAAGATGATGCTATTGGCGGCGAGGTAGAAGTGCTACAACGTAAACCATTATCCAGCCAATCTTTCCCCCAACACCTCCCTGAAAATCACCGGTACTTTTACATTGTATGGGCCCCATTCTGCGAGTAGAGTCAGATGCTACAATACCTTTGACAAGAAAATGACGAGAAAATTATGTCATTACCTCTATTCGTTACAATCGACGATCGTGGTGCCAGGAGTTGGAGTGCGTTCGTCGGAGGCAAGCTCCAACTACCATGGAGACTCACTACTGAACTTGAACTTGCATACTCCGTAATCGGAGACCCATAATTGCCACGGATGATGCGATTAAGGGTGACTGATTGTCCGGAGGATCTAGATAACGGATGAAGAATAGAGATTGAGATCGTGAGATGGGCCTAACGGCGGTGAGATAAGGTTATTTGACTACTCCTACCCTTGATTACCCCCCTGAAAATAGCCGTGCGAATTTTTAGTGAGTTTTTCGGTAGCACTCAGCATGGGATGCTTGTCCTTGCTAGCGCTTCTCCAGCGGCTACTGGACCCGAGAATCAGTGTTGAGCAATGCTTGCAATTTGCTTCTAATGCTTATGGGGTTTTCTTTGTAAGAGTTGGGGCCACAGCTCGTGGCACACTTAAGCGAGAACGTCGAAAACTACCCTACTTTTTTAAATTTAAATTAAAAACCCAACTTCCATTA
>QYAP01000562.1:0-72138 GCA_003988905.1 Hymenotorrendiella dingleyae
TGCCAGTCTTGCCAGTCTTATATAGAACCTTTATTCTCAATGATCGCTTACATCGAAGTCGATGTAGTCGATCACATCGCTCGCATCGAAGCCGACCAAGTCGATGTAGTCGATCACATCGCTCGCATCGAAGCCGACCAAGTCGATGTAAGTCACGTGACTAAGAATGCAATGAAATCCCTGAATCGTTTAGCTAGTCTGATGCAGCTATCCGATCCTCTCAATTGGTTATAACAGATAGGTTCTCCTGTCAGCGTAGTAGCTGTCTGAGCCTATGGTCCCAAATGTCACCTGACGATCCCGTGATCGTAACACACACACTGAACCTGCCATTATCTTAGGTACCTGCTATAAGCGACCGGTTTGACAACATTTCTACCCCCGCACTTTCTATTATAGCGGTTGGATTTATCACTTATACCATAGTTTTCAACTTGAAAGGGCTCATCGTTTGTTTCCACGGGATGTTTGATATACCCAAGAAAATATTAATGCGGTTGATGCTTATGGAAGAACCGCTTGGAGACGAATTTGGTACTCGATATTACCCATGCCTTTACTCGGAGCGGTTCAAATTTTGGCCACGCATAGCAGAGGGATTTGAAGTGTTCCCGGATCACAAGAAAGGCTTGCAAACTACCAACTGGTGGCTTGCCGTCTACTGTCTGCTTCTCATTGCGCGCAAACTTGTCCTGCTCGGCAAGTTTGTAAAATTGGCCTTTAAAACAGCCTGGAAGAAGGTTATAGAAAGAGGATTGAAGCGTTCACCAGATCAGACTGAGGTAAGAACTACATCTTGTTCAAATACGACGGCTAACAGAAACTTAGCACCGCGACGTGGAAGGAGGAGTTGAAGAAGCAGCCGGTGGGGATAATCAGGTTGCGGGCGATAATGATGAGAAAACTGTGAAGGAAACAGGGCCGAAAAGCACGGCAATTTGACGATATAGCAGGATTGCAGGCGTTGGGAAAGGAATTCTCGGAAGAGACTGGCTTGCCTGTCTTGTTTGATTTGCTACCGAATGAATCATTCTCTAATCATAAATGGTTCTGAAATTCTGTTGTAATTTATTTCTATGTAACTAGGCATTTGATGGGGCTAGATATCGAGTTCACGTTGCGCCGTTGCACCACTGCATCACTTAACGTATGCAAGTAATACGCCTGTCTAGAATATGCGACAACAGACAAATTAGGAATATTTGGTCTATTAGAGCTGGAAACAAGCGTTACACTCGCGTTGATGGCTACGGCGGAGATAAATTAACGATCGTGTTTTTTTTCATTGGCCGAGAATAAGCGAGTCGCAAAAGGAGAGCCGGACCCACCCAAAAATAAGCGAAGTTCACTTCACTTCTCCACAACCGCCTCCTTTGCATAAGCAGGGACCTCCTCACCTGCCTTCCAAAAGTACTTAGCCCCAGGATGACTCCCATCCAGTCGCTTCTTCCCCTCAACCCCATTATAACTCTCCCTCAAAGTTCCCCCTTTAACAGCATAATCCTCCCAAAACCTTCCTCTCCTCCTCAACTCCGGCAGTAAGTACTCAATAATATCATCAAACGTCTCCGGAATCGTAGCATAACTGAAATTAAACCCATCGACATCTGCAACGTCAGCCCATCTTTCCAATTCGTCAGCGACGGTGGTAGGAGATCCGACAATCTTGGCGCCGTTACCGCCGAGGATGAGATGCTCAGCGATGGTCTTTTTGTTCCATTTTGTGCCTGCGGGAGAGGAGTTCGACCAGTGAGTGACCATTGAACGTACGGCGGGTGGTGCGTTGTCTAGGAAGCGGAAGTCTTCGTCGTCGGAGTATTTGGAAAGGTCGTAGCCAGACCAGCCTCCAAAAAGTGATAATGCACCTTCTCGATCTCCATAGCTCGCCAAAAGTTCGAATTTCTCTTTCGCTTTTTCGTCCGTCTCAGCGACAATAACGAGCAAGCCTGCGATAACCTTGATGCTCGCAGGATCTCGTCCAAACTCTTTGGCTTGTGCGCGGATGGAGTCTACTGATGGCCTTACGAGTTCAGCGGTATGGCCATTGAGGAAAATAGCTTCTGCATGTGTGGCCGCAAATTTTTTGCCGGCGCTTGAGGTACCGGCTTGGAATAGAAATGGTGTTCGTTGAGGTGACGGCTCGCAAATATGAGGTCCTGGGATGTTGAAATACTTTCCCTTATGATGAATCTGACGAACTCCTTTGGGATCTGCATAGGCACCTTCTGGCGCATTCGTCACAGCATCATCGCGCCATGAGCCCTCCCAGAGCTTGTAAGTAACATCCAAGTACTCGTGCGCGATCTCATACCGCTCATCGTGCGGAATCTGGGTGTCCAAACCGAAATTCCGCGCTGCAGAATCCAAGTACGAGGTAACGATATTCCACGCTACTCTTCCACCACTCAGGTGATCAACAGTTGAGAATTTTCTCGCCATCGCGTAGGGATTTTCGTAAGTCGTCGAAGCTGTAATCCCAAATCCTATGCTTTCTGTTGCAGCTGCCATGGCTGATACAGAGTACAAGGGATCTTGAATTGGGAATTGCGATGCGGCTGGGATGGTGGGCTCCAAATTTGCAGGCCCTTTGTAGACATCGTAACCACCCAAGACATCAGCGAAGAAAATGGCGTGAAATTTTGCGGCTTCGAGCTTTTGCGCAATTGAGATCCAATGTTTGACTGAAGCGTATTGTGAACCTTGGTCCTTTGGATATTTGAAGAGACCAGGGTTGAGATGGCCTGGTGCTTGCATGGCGAAGGCATTGACGATTAACTGTTTCTTTGGAGTCGACATATTTGCGGTTGAAGTGTTGAAGATCGGAAGTTTCAAGGGGATATTCCAAGATCGGACTCTCAAACTTTTTTCTCTTTTTTCTTGAGCAACAACATCAAGATATATGACTTTAGCTGTTAGTTTCGTGCTACTTGATTAGGTAAGTCTTGACGTCGCCGGACAAAAGTGGGTGGTGAATCGTGATTGAATACCGATGGCGTTTTTAATCCCTGCCTGTTCGAAAATCAAAGTGGGGTTCTGTCTGTCTCCCCTTTTGCCCGCTTAAACGGCTTCATGTCCTATCAAGACAGTTAAACATGTCCCGCAGCTTAGAAACTTGACTAAACGTGCTCGTGGTGACACAAGAAATTCGAGCCAAGGTTGAAAGCTTGTGTGACGAAGAGAATTCCTCAATGGCAACACTTCAACGTCGAATGGCTTTCGCACCATAGTTTGGGTTGTCCACTTTAACTCGTGACACTGATACCCTCTAGATATTCCATTGTCTAAGCCTTTCCCAATAAGGCAAAGTCTGACAAACTCGTCTTCCCTTCACATATAGTCTCTTCTAGTAGCATCCTTGATGTATCTCGTCCGGTCTACGTCCGATCTACCCTTTGATCTTATATCCAGGTCTAAAAGAATCAGATACATCTTGAAATAAGATCAGCAAATAATGAAAAGTGATATATAACGAGTAAGGCAGGAAACTTGCACGACGTGGATATAAAAATGAATTTGGGGAGAATATAGAGACTTAGCAGAGAAAGGAGAGAAATGAATTGAAAAAGGCGTAAGTCGATGCACTCGGCAAGATGGCAATTTCGGTGGAAAGGGGTTAGGGATGCGAGCCGCTCCCACTCATTCCCTCCTCCCTTTTCCCCTCGGCAAACTATACCACAACACACCCAACACCACAAAAAGACTGAGTATAACCGGCTGCAAAGTCTTAACTCCTTTAGCTTGCGCCAAAGCACCGACGACAAATGGGAATATGGCGCCGCCCGAACCACCGAGTGCAGTGGCGAAACCAATGGTGGAAACGTGGAGAGAACGGGGGAGGAGTTTGGCGATGAGGACGATGGATGTTGGAAACATGGGACCTGACACGAGCTTAGCGAGAATTCTTTCGGAGCTGGAGAGGGAAATCATACCCATGAAAAACCCCAACAACCCGAGCATAACTGCGCTTACAACTAAACTCGGCACAAGCCAGAAGACGATTTCCACAACTACGGCGAGGGCGATGTAGATGAGCACAGCCGTCCACTCCCCGATTCTGCCTGTTACAAAGGAGAGGAGGATACGACCAACTGTCATGCCACCCCAGAAACCAGTTGCGGTCGCGCCGCCAGCGAGGGAGGAGGCATGCCGGACGCGGGTCATGAATGTTACGATCCAGCCGCCGAGGGCAACTAAGGTGAAGCGTTAGAAAACCTGATCGAAGTTTGGAAAGGGGTATAGGGAGAGGTGGCATGAGGAGGGAGAGGCGGCATGAAAGGGTCAGAGGGGAGAGTTGGAGAAGGAAGTGTTACTTTCAGAGCCCATATACCCAAATATAAACAGAGCAAAGACCCAAGTCAGTTTTGACTTTAGAGCTTCTCGTGTACGACCGGTTTTCGCGTTTGGGTCGTCTGGGTTTTCAGCGAGGTAGACAGAGCCTGTTTGTGCCCAGAAGGTGGATGTTGAGGTTATGACTGGCGTTTTTTGAGGGTTAGTACTCCAGTTAGGTATAATGAAAGAGTTTCGTTATAGTTTCAGAGTAAGTGAGGAAAGAGATGTGAACTTACGTTCAATAACCGACACTCCAACCTATCATCATAGCTATTAGTACCTCTCTTCAAATTCAACTTCCGCTTCCCCAAGAAAAACATGAAGAGGAGACATACCATCAAATAGTAAAAAGCAAACCACTCCAACCCACCCTTCGCAATCATAACACTAGCAATCAACGGCGAAATCGTCGCTCCAAAAGCATAAAACGCCTGCAGAACACCCGATACTTCATTTGCATTTGCCATGTCTCCTAACCATGCACACCACGCAGCATCGGCCAGGCCGTTGCCGAAACCTACGAAGGTGAACATGATGACCTGGATGTTGCTTTAGTATTGAGGATGGATAGTTAGGAGAGAAGAGACATACGAGGACTGGGTAAGGTGGATGAAAAGAGAAGACTAGAAAGGCAACTATGTGGCATAAAGGGGCCACAGTAGCCACGCCTCTCTGTCCGAATCTCAGATGGACGTGGTTATTAGCGATTGAGGCAATGACATAGCCTATGAAAGGCGAGAGGAAGACCAGTGACACAACCGTGTAATTTAGATCATAATACGCCTCCAACTAATCAAACTCAGTAACTCTCCCCCAAGTCCAGTTCTAAGAGCGAGTTTGGCTTACGTGGGGAATTAATGCCTAGTATCAACATTAATATAAGCTTCGGGAGAGGAAGGGAGAGTGGGGGAGGTTACGCACGCCGTATGAACCGTCATTCATACCCAACACAAGGAAAGACCAGAATGTCGCAAAGACGCGGTATCTATTAATCTTTGGTTCATTCCATTTCCGCCGTGCTTCGACGACTGCTGAGGGGTGTGAGACATCGCATCTTACATCTTCGAGGTCTTTGCCTTTGGCTGGAATACTGGGGCTGGAGAGTTGGATGGACTGTAATTCGATTGCTGGGGTTTCGCTAAAACTGGCTTGAGGATGAGTAGAGGCTTCCATGACGAAGATTGTTGAGTAAGAAGATGAAATGCTGCTTGGAAGATTTTGAGATGGCGTTGGGAGTTTTGTAGATCTAAAGTTAATGAGCATTGCCTTTATTGTCTTTGTCAGCTAATCGTCATCTAGCAACGACCTCTTTCCAAAAGTGAACCTTCGAATATACTTTGCGCGAGCATCTGAGCTCGTTGAATATATCACGGCTCGGATCCATTGCGCTCATGAAGTCATCTCCTTCCATATGAGTAGCCAATCAGAGGCGCTCGCATTTAATCCGAGAGCTTATTTAACCGGCCGCAAACTTGCTTACTTCACCATAACAAACTCCGCAAACACCGCCTGTAACTTATGTATTCACAGAATTGCTTAAGAGATTTTTGTTCTTGGCGTAGCAGTGGCTCCTTTATGATGGCTGTCGGCCATGATTCATACGTCGAGTGTGACTTACCGTTCGCATTGAATGCGGTGACCTCCGTAATCACTGTTGGAACTTATTTTGATGATTCTGCACTGGGGAGCGATGAAGAGCGACGATACAACTGAGAGGAAAGCAATAGCTTGGCCCAGATGAGGCTTTCCACCTCGCTACTTCCTCACATATAGATATGGTCAGCTGCTGTTCGGGAAATTTCATTCTTCACGTTTCCATTTGCCAAATTAAACCCCCTCCAAAGATACATTTAATATCCGACAAAACAACCTCGCAATCAAGGCCATAACAACGGCTTCTGAGCAGAAAACTCGGTTCACAGCCACCGGTGGGCAGATGCCAGCCTACACAGAACCTTCAGCATGGCAAAAAAGTTGCCCCTGGGGAGCTCAAGCACCAATCCACCCACCCTTTCAGTTCACCGACGAGAGTATCATTCCCGTTATGGTGCACCCGAGCGAAGAAGATACTGATATCGATGAAAACTCGCCATTGTGAGTTGAAGATCCAGCAAATATTCTCGACGTCGGAGAAATACAGCGATGTCTCGGAGAAGCAGCGACAAATAACGAGCGATGTTTTTAGGCTAGAGCCAAAATCCAGGAACATCTTCCAAGGACGCAAAAGCTGGCTCGGACACAATAAGACCTCGAATTGGACTGTCATATGAGTACTGACGCCACGAGGAGAGTATCTGAAGTACTTCGCCCACGATCGCGATGGTAAGTACATCGACAGTGAACCTCAGCGGACTTGGTCGAAGGAAGAGGTTGAAGTGAGATTTGGAATTATCGGCAAGCCAAACCACCGAAGTGGGTAGTCTGCAGAGATGGTGATAAAGATTTCATGGCGGAGGAGGCGCAGGGTGAGGTTGAAGATTGGGAGGTGAAGTTTGTCCCATGTGGGAAGGGAGGAGGTGAAGTTTGTGAGACTTAAATCTCAGGTTGTGGATCGAGAAGCATGGTGTTCGCAGTGTTTTACGGCTTTTAAGCGTGCATAACACACAACTTCTCATCAAGCGTTGTTGTCGGACCCAACTGCTCTCAAACTCGCTGTCGTCGTTTTTTCGCTCTTGTCATATAAGATGAGTGTCGTGAGTATTGTCGCGTAGATCACCAGGTTGCGGTCCCAGCACCGTATCATCACCTCAAAATATAAGCATCGAGTTGACTCATCTCTGTATTCAGATCGCTGATCTTTAAAGGCCATTCCAGGTATTTTCTGCTACTACTGTCGAGACCTTCGCCTATCCTATCGATCCATGCGCTCATGCGAATCCGATACATCTTGACGGTGTATTTCTTGCGCTCTCGGCATGAAATAGGTCGCATGACTAGGTGTAACGCAACAAGGTGTGCCAACAAAAGCTGACCAACGGCATTGTTAGAGTCGCCAAGCTCGATGAAATCTTCGTGGGCAAGCGATATGATAAATTTGCAAACGTTTGAATGTGCTTGGTAGGCTAGGGACGGTAAGGATATGAAGATTAACTGGGGATGAATGGAGGCCAACCTTGAACTGAAGCTTGAGCAAGTGATAGAAAGTTCTTCAATAAACATTCTTGAAACTTCCGCTGGTACTCTTTTGAGCATAAAGGCAGCAACTCATTCAAAGATGATACAGCGTCAAGGATAAATGCCGAGTTGAAGGCAGGAAGTCCGCTTAATCGCCCATTCATGATTTCCGTACGAGAATCGAGATCCTCAGTGAGTAAAGCTTGGATATTCTGATCTCGTACCTGCTGTGAAACGATATTGCAAGATCTCGTTAGTACCAAAAAGCCGTTCAGGCCATCATCCATGTACCAAGACTGCAACAGCAAGGCATGGCATGTAGCAATAACGGCATCGGCTTCTTCTACAGATTTCAGAGGTGCTTTCAAGGCCTCATTGAGACCTTTGCTTGCTTGGAGTCGATGGTCTTGTGCTACTTTTATAAATGAGGCCGGAGAGATCTTGCTCAAATGCGATGCAGATAATCCCAGTAAAGCGTGCATCAAAAACTTAGACTGGCAGATTCAAAGCGGTTAGTAGGCGCCCATGCTCCCCCTGCTGGCAAGGGGTTGTACGTACTTGGTGGCTAATAGGAGTGACATAGTTCAACCATATATCCTCACTCGCTACTGGAAAATGGGGATACGCAGCTACCAGATAATGATGGAATAATCTGATATCTGTCAAGCTGAAATCCGGGGTCGTATTTAGGGGGGGTTGCGGGCTCGACGATTCTTGGGGAAGAACAGCGCTGGTTTGCATGTATTGGCAGCGCAAGGACAGCCGGGCACAATTCCCGCAAGTCGGAAAAGTCTCCTGACACTGGAAAGCCATCAGCGTATTGCCTATTGCATAGTAAAGCCATGGCAGACCTTTATTTTCCGCTTCTTGCAGTTGAAGCACCCTTGGCGGGATTTGCGATGTCCTTTTCTTGGTGGCAGCTTAGACGCAGAGGGCGGCGGCGAGATGAGGGCTTGCTCGGGAGACATAATGAAAAGCTTGATACAACTAGGTAACCCAACGACTGCGACGGAAAAGGACAGCCTTCCGTTGTTTTCTTGGATGCGCGAGTGAGAAGACTGGGAAAAGATGGAGATAAAAAATAGCGGGTTCGGCGACGGCATCTGTCGGCACATTACTAATCCACGGGCCCACTTTAACACAACTGAGTTACCCTGTCAAGAACCACCTATCAGCGCGGCCATCATTTATCCAGGAGTTTTCAGCACAAGATACTTTCTTTCCTAAGATCTAAGGTGTACTTTAATTCCGTAGAAGTTGAAGGTGCATTCCTAGGCAGGAGAGCCATTCATCAGCCATATAACTATCACAGCTAACTTGCCTTTACGTACGGGTTGGTTAGCTCGAGGTTGGTAGGAATGCCCTAACCATTCTCGAGTATTTCACGTTCACCTCGATGCAATCTTTTCCCTTCCATCTATATCCAAGAGATTGAATCTATCAACACCATTCAGACTCAGGAAGTCCCGACCATGCCTGTCTCCCTCCAAGAAATCGACGTAGAGCTCGATTTCCCAGCCCTCGCGCGCTGCCTCTTCGAGGCGCACGAAGACCCTCCCCAGAAATTCGTTCACATCTTCTTTCCTACCCACGGAGAAGGGTCTCGAGCTCGTGAAGATGCTATCGACGAAGCTGCCACTCGATTGAAGCTTTGGTATGCCGAGGATCCGACTAGCGTTTGGAAAAAGGTCGTCGATACTGATACCGGAAAGCTTGCGGGTGCGTCAGTATGGAATATATATAAGGAAAATCCATACGAGAACGAGGCTCCCATGGAGGTAACTTGGTTCCCAGACGACGCGACCCGCGCTTTTGCTGAGAAGGCACTTGAAATCTACAATATCCCTCGAGGCCGAGTTGGTCAGAGACCGCACGTCTGTAAGTTCACGCTACACTCTGCCTAACTCCCTGAGTCTTGCTCACCAAGTGACAAATTAGACCTCTTCATCCTATACACCCATCCCGACTATCGGCGCAAAGGCGTCGGACAACAGATGCTCAATTGGGGCATGGCACAAGCAGACGAGCTAGGCCTCGATTTCTTTTTGGAATCAACACCACCTGGACGCCCTTTATACGAGAAGAATGGGTTTGTGCATATCGAGGAAAATCTTGTCCACCCCGAGATGGATCATCCTGATGAGAAATGGAAAGAAATTGATGAGAAAGTAGGCCCTTTTACTTCCTGGCTCATGTGGAGACCGGCAGGTGGGAATTATAAGGAGGGGACAACTGTTAAACCGTGGGAAAGTGAGTAAAGATGGGTCTCTTGTGATGTATCGCGAGATACAAGTTTTGAAATTTTTTCGTACGCACCTCAATTGAGAACTATGGTCCAAGCAATCTCATGGGAGCTGCACCAGCAAATTGTAGACAATAGACTACGTAATGAATTTAGAAAATTTTCTGTCAAGTTCTGAGCTTTTTGGGGGGTATTATGAGCATAGAATGATAGCATGGTAATGAAAGGGAAAGAGACCAGAAACCGAAAAGAAAATGTGAAGACCCAGCATGGAAAAATATCGGGAAGAAATTCGAACAACCAACCACCAGAGCCAGATAGAAGTACCAGAATGCTTGGCCTCTGTACGTTGATGCTGGTAGAGTAATTACGCCCGGAAAGAACAGAACTTGCCATGAGAAGAGCGGTGCGGGGCCCCGAGCACCAGAGTATATTCTCGAGAGGTAGGCATTATCGCCATTCCTCGTGATACTCTAATCAACGTGCTTCTTGAAAAACAGACTGTTAGAGAGGATGCATGTTCCGGGAGACATCTGAAGAATCATTTCAACAGCGCTTGACATATTCTTTGAATAGTGAATCGTTGGTCCATGTTCAGGGGTTGATGGCCGAGACAGACACGCTGGCAGTGACGATTTTCAGCCTTGTGGGCCTGCACGTTGCTGGGATGAAGCTTGGCTCAGCTGGTTTCCAAGCTTTCAACACTGCCCCTCACCAGCCTCGTCTCTCCTGAACATCAACCTCCTCACTGCCATTTCTTTCTCCCCAACCATTCATTCGTTTCTCAATCAACAACTGACATGGCTTCTGAAGTAGCATCCGCCGCTATAACATCACCAGATGCTCTCACGGCCATCACAGACAGTCTGCCACCCGCGACCGACTACCTCACGTACCTCACCATCCTCGAATCGCACCTGTCGCCTGAGATCCTGCCTAAACTTAACGACATCCTACAAGATGCCGAATTGACGCAGAACATAGGTTGGGACCTCATCCATCTCCTCCTCCCTCTTCCCGGCGGCGAAAAATGTCTCAACACGATTGCGAGACTGGGTAACCCACGGGAGGTGGTGTTGAAGACCACCGAAGCGCTGCAATTGTTGGAGGTAGACAAGGCGGATGAGGATGAGGAGAAAACTCTGGATGGCAACGAAGGCCATGAAGGCGACCAAACAAATAAGGAGGGAACATTGGCTTTAGCAGAACCAACAAGCGTGGACAAATTCTGCATTTTGGTCAACCTGCTCTCAACCCTCCATCCGAGAATCAAGACGAAATACCCCTCTCGTTTCCTCTCGACCTCCCTTATGGCCATACTAGCGTCTTTCCGCCCTTCAAATGAAGCAACACTGGCCGTCATAGCTTTCGTTCATACCATATCAGGCAAGAAACGGCCGTCACTCCCTGGTCGGAAGTCGAGCCTCAGCATTTCAGTCCTACAAAATGAATTAGAGTCCGACCCCTCAGCCCCAGATCCGGAAGCGCAAGATGAAGATCCTCGAGAAGCTGCCATACAGACCAAACTTCTTCAGTCTTTTGTTACGCACGTCTTGGAGGACTATGTCAACACAAATTCCCTGGAATGGTCCGCGAGACTACAAGAGTTGTTTGATCCGAAAAAGGTGGTCACCAACAGGAAGAGCTTGGGCGAGTCATTTCGACAAGATTCCGAGCTTCAACCAAGAGATGTCATTGTTGGACAACTTGTGGTAAGTTCTTCAACTTATCTTTGCTGTAAGTCTTGAATCTAACCGGTTATTAGGCTTTGTCGCGAGATCTCGGCCTCTCAGACTACGCAGAACTGACAGAAGCAATTTACAAAACCGAAGAACCTTCCTCTGAGGACGACCCGGAAGAGAATTACCCTACGTCGCCAGAAGATATTCCACTATCTAAAGCAGGTTCCCTTGCTCTGATGACCTGTCTCATTTTCGCGTCCGTCATGTTCGACTCAAAATCGCCACCACCCAAGCTCTCTATTTTTCCCGATCACGCAAAACTTGTGAAGCAGTTTATTGGCATAAACGGGCCTCCGACTATTGGCAGCGAAGAGCAAGGAGTTATAGATTCGATTCTGGCTATTGGTTTGTGGCTGGAACACAATAACGAGTTTGTCTCGGGGCCATTGGAAGATGACGATTTCCTTCGACAACTACAAAGTTTGTCACTATTATCCGCGAATACACCTTCGCCAACGTTGCGATACGCGGCCCATTCTCTTACCTCTGCGATCCTTCACGCCCATCCTGTCGATCGGCTAAGGCTTACCTTTATTTGTGATACACTCGAGCATTGTCCATATGAAAATTTAAAGGGTTCTGCCGTCTCTTGGCTAAAGGAAGAGATAATCACATCGCAACAACGAAAGTCAGAAAACGCATTTGCAACAACGGTTGCGCTAGCTGCCGCACAACCATACCTGTTTCCTGATACCTCCGCTCTTGAAACCGCCAACGACGAAGAATTATTACAAGAATTAGGAGAATCCTTCCCATTCCATATGGCGGTTATAAATTTCTTGTTTTTCATTTCCGCTCAGCCATATTCTCATCTAGTACCACCTGGGATGATAGCGGTGGTGGAGGAAATTTATCTAGGTCCTTTGAGGGCTGCACAAGCTAGAGCAATTGCTATTAAAGGGGCCAAGGAGGAATCAAAAGACCACACACATGTGCATTTCAACGACCCTACATTTGAATTGCAATTGCTTGGGGATCGCATAGCGCTGTGCTCTACACAGCTTGAGGCTTGATGATTAACGATTTATAGAATGAATAATGAGATCCATACTTCATCTACATATAATACAATCGAACCGCAGTCTGCTTAAGAATCTAGAGCATATCTATGCCTCGTTCGATTTGAGGTTTGGGAAGATCAATGATGTGATTGTTCTGTGTAATTCCTCCATTGGCCAGTCGTTCAGTCCGCTGGCTGAGATCAATTGGTGGATTTGACGTGCAATATGACAAGCACAGATTGAGAATGTTTCCCGTCTTGCGTGTTGCTCTGCCTTTCATCTGCCCACTCAAGATATCGCCTCATGAACACTCAAATCGGTTACCTCGGTCAGTTTCTTGCTCCAGTAGAGAGTTGAGATATCCCTCCCTCAACTCTAGCCACCACTCTCCCTTCTTAACGCCATATACGCCCGAAGATTGCGCGTATTGTTTCCTGGAATGGCAGAAAGGTCATAATGTATACCAGAAGCGACTTCAAAAAGGTCAGGCCCCCATACAGATACCAATTCCCCATAGCGGTGTTCATTGCGCTTGCGCGTTGTCCATGACGCACTACCTGCTGTTCCCACTTCTGAACTGAGATCTCGCCCTTGACCAGCTTCTCCACAAGCAGACTGTCGTGGGCTGCTTGATTGAAGGCCAGTCCGAGATGTGGCCTAAACATTGCAAGAGCATCTCCGCCCAGGAGTAGTTTCCCCCCGAAGAATGATGCTTGTGGGCAAGCATAGTCTTGAATGACGGATAAGAAAGGCTCTTGAGTCTTATCAATCAATTCTATCATGGCAGAGTTGAGCGTTTGATGTGCATACTTTTTTTGAGCTTGCCAAATGTCTTGACGCATTTTTCCCTTCGGGATAGAGTTTCGATGTTCGTAGCCCTCTGCGTCCGTCATAATCTCACGGAACTCGGGTGAGGGATAAGCACACTTGGAGTACCAAACGAAGTTGAAACGGCGTTTGCCATCCTCGAGGCTTCCATCTGCGCCGGGTACAACATAACTGCATCAGGATTAGCCTTCCATCACGATTGCAGTGCTTCTAGTACTGCTTACTTGACAATGTAGCCGCCTTTGTACGCAAAGGTGTTGAAATCAAGACTCAAGAGCTCTCTTGATTCTTCCGACACATCCGCCTCCGGAATCAATCCCCGCCATCCCAGATACCCGGAATACCTCCTCTCCACACCAGCCAGGACGATACTTCGTATTTTCGAGCTCGCTCCGTCGGCCGCAATCACGAAATCGCACTTAACAGCACCCGCTTCGTTTTTCAAACTATCAAAATAGCCCACCACGACTTTGCCCTCCTTTTCACAAACATCCGTCACCTCCACACCATTCCTCAGAACTCCCTTCCCATGCTCACTCAAAGGCCTCGGCGGCTCCGGACAAAACTCACTCTGAAATCCGTCAAAATTGGCACGTAAACGCCAATACAAAGTACTCCAAGTCGACATCCTCAACGGCGTCTTCATTCTCCTCTTGACCCCTCCTTTCGCATCCAGAAACTTAACTTGAGGTGAGAATACCGCATAGGGAAGCACGCTGGAGTCACTGCATTCCGGACGAGGTCGTATTTCGTGAGGAATTCTTGCGCGATGGGACCTACGGTCATCCCGGCGCCTTGCTCGGTGCGGGATGTGGATGTGTTTTTGTCGAGGATTTCGATGGAGTAGCCTAGGCGTGTGAGGACGATGCCGTTCATTAGGCCGCTGAGGGAGCCGCCGATTATCTGGAGTGGTTAGAAAAGGGGGGGTTGAGGGGGTGGAAAATAAGTACGACGATTTTTAAGGAGGTATCCATGGCTACTACCCGTGGCCTGCAGTATTGCAAACAACGAGGAGAGAGCGCCAGTAGTGCTTTCAAGGTGCGGGGAAGAACAGGTCGGCCAATTAATTCCTACTAGAATCAAATCGACTAGAAAGGAGTGAAGTGATTCCAGTGAGATTTTGGAAGAGCTGCTACTATTGAGAGTTTGGATCTCCGAGTGTCAATCGGTGTCTTTGGAACAGGCAGTCGCATTCCCGCAGTCGAGCGAGCTTTGTCTCGTTTTCCTCCTTGAATTGGAAAAGCCAGTGCTCCAAGATCTGCCTACCGACAAATTCTACCAGCTACAGAAACTTTTGACTTCTGTAAAGCAGCTTTTGTGGGTCACTAATGGGGGTGGCACATCATCAGCTAGATCTCTGAACTCTGGGATGGTCACTGGTCTCAGCAGAAACGTTCGCACTGAAAACCACGCTATGAATATGGTGAATCTCCATCTCGAGATCTCACCAGAGGAATATGCCAGTCATACTATAATGGTGGAGCATTCCGATCAAATTGTTTCAGTGTTCAAGGAGTCTTTCCTCGATCCCGACTTCAGCAGCCGCGATATGGAATATGTTGAGCGACACGGTGTATTGAATATTCATCGTGTTGTGGAAGCTAAAGATGTCAACCAGGAAGTTGTGAAGAAGCTTTCCAAGTCGCATTTCAAAGTCCAGGAACTTGGCAATCACCCACCTCTGAAAATGGAAATTGCCGCACCAGGCTTGCTAGACACTTTAAGATTTGTCGAGGACGAGGAGTACGGAACACCGCTAGGACCCAATGATGTGGAAGTTCGTGTTCGAGCAATTGGTGTGAACTTCCGCGACCTTCTTCTTGCTTTGGGTCGACTTGATGCCGGTGTTTTCGGCTGCGAGTGTGCCGGAGTTGTTAGTCGTGTGGGCTCGAATTGCAGGCGCTTGAAAGTTGGAGATCGAGTCTGTGTTGATAATCCCGATAATTATCGCACTTATGCACGAGCGCATGAGGCTGTTGTCGTTGCCATACCAGACAATATTTCCTTCGTGGAAGCTGCATCTTTCCCTTGCGCTTTCACCACTGTTTATCATGGACTTGTATTCATTGCTAATTTACAACCTGGCGAGTCTGTTCTTATCCACGCTGCATCAGGAGGAACCGGGCAAGCGGCAATTCAGCTTGCAAAACATCTCGGCGCGGTGATATATGTCACAGTTGGCTCCGAAGAGAAAAAGAAGCTCTTGATGGACACTTACCAAATCCCAGAAGAACACATTCTCTATTCTAGAAACACATCGTTTGCTCAGGGTATCATGCGACTCACGGAGGGCCGCGGCGTTGACGTTGTTATAAACTCACTTTCAGGGGAAGGCCTCACTGCCTCTTGGGAATGTATTGCGCCTTACGGCAGATTTATAGAGATCGGAAAGAAGGACATTCAAGCACACAGCGGACTTACCATGTTTCCCTTTGCTCAAAATGTCACATTCAGCGCCGTCGATATTGCAACTATGGCTATTCAGAGACCTGAACTACTCGGACGATCCTTGAAGGCTGTCATTGACCTTGTCCGAGCCAACATATTGCATCCTCCTTCACCACTGCAAGTATTTGGGCTCGATGATGTCGAAAGCGCGTTTCGATTGATGCAAGGTGGTAAGAATTCAGGAAAACTGGTCATTGAGGTCAAGGATGACATTTTGATACCCGTAAGTGCAAACCTCAATTGACATGCAAGAGAAAGCCTGCTAACCGTCTAGGCAACCCTCAAAACGAGGCCCACTTTCGAGTTCGACGCTAATGCTACGTATGTAATCACTGGGGGACTTGGTGGTCTTGGGAGAAGTATATCGAGGTGGATGGCTACTCGTGGAGCTAAGAATATTCTACTTCTATCACGATCTGGTCCAGTTACTTCGGCAGCGCAGTCTCTCCTTCATGAACTCAAGCAGTTCGGCGTTCGTGTTGAAACACCAATTTGCGACGTCTCGAACTTATCATCTTTAAGTTCAGAAATCTCAAGAGTTTATGCCACCCATCAAAGGCTGCTTTCACGGAGTGATGGTATTGAAGGTAGGCTAATTCCATTCTATCTCGGCGTGGGAAACATGCTAACACGACATAGGACTCGATCTTCCAAACAATGTCATACGAAAACTGGGACTCTTCCGTGCGGCCCAAAATCCAAGGAGCTTGGAACCTACATTCCCTATTACCACCAGGCCTCGACTTCTTCGTCCTTCTCTCCTCAATTTGCGGCGTCATTGGCCAAGGCGGACAAGCAAACTACAGTGCAGCGAACTCCTACCTCGACGCATTAGCACATCACCGCACTAGCTGTGGACAGAAAACGACTTCCCTAGACCTAGGACCTATGCTATCGGAAGGACTCGTAGCCGAAAACAAATCTCTCCAAGACCGCTTCGATAAACTCGGAACGATAAGCAATATTTCACTGGAAGAGCTATTCGCCATGCTCGACATCTACTGTGACCCAGCAGTGAACTTTTCAGATGCTTCACAGTGCCAGGTCATTACTGGTCTCCGGACACCAGCTACATTACTGGCTCAAGGTTTCGAGGAACCGGAATGGCTACAACGCCCAATGTTTTCCCATCTTTTCCAAATCGACAGTCTCAGCTCCGAAGCTACCAACTCTAATGCCACGTCTCGAGCTATAAGCCTTTCCACCTCTCTTTCCCAAGCACCATCGCTGGCCGAAGGTGGTAAAATTGTGGCTCAGGCACTCGCGAAACGGCTCTCGAAAGTCCTCTCCATTCCCGCGGAAGACTTTGACCTCACCAAGCCAATTCACGTTTATGGATTAGATTCCCTGGTTGCGGTGGAGATGCGAAATTGGTTCGAGAAGGAACTGAAGGCTGATGTGCCGATTTTCGAGATTATTGGTGGCGCGTCGTTTGAGGCGTTGGGCGTGTCAGTCGCGGGAAAGAGTGGATTTCGCAGGGAAGATTGGGGAATTGTGTCATAGCATGATGGTTTACGATTGTAAATATTGGAATAAGCCCTGGGAGGAAGTTGTTTAGATTGGTTTTGGCGTTTAGATTTGGGTACATTTGTTGCTTTCAGAGGCGATTAGTTTCTAGTTTTATGCATGACAATTTCCCATGGAAGCTCTTGGATTTGGTCGTGGATATGTGTAGCGAAGAAGTCACGACATTTTCATTGCTCGGCCAAATTTTGGACGCTCGGTCCAAGTGTCGCTTAACCTCAGAGGAGGGGAATCACATGATCCTGACCCGTCTACTCTCGCCCAAACCATGACAAATCTTTTTGAAAAGCTATTGTAAATATATAAAGTGGATTTATGAGAACTCATATAAGCATTAATAGTTTCCTAAGCCAAAGTGCTCTATATCATGTTCACGTGACAGCCCACGCATCGCGTCCGGTTCTTTTCCGCGAGAACCTTTCTCCGTTTCTCGTTCATGACAACTCCATCCATCGCGATATCAACGACAACACTCCCATCGCGAAATATCACGATCAACGTCAGACCTGCATCGGAATTTTCTTGGCTAGCAATAAAATGAGTACAGTACAGCTATACCTTCATGCTGCTCGGCGGAGCAGTCCGTGTTCAAACGCCGCCGCGACATGCGCTGCGGACGGCCGCTGGCTCTGAAGCTGGAGCCGATTATATTCGATAATATTTTTCAGGTTTCAATCAGCAATTGTTTTTTGCAGTATATCGCAAACCAAAAGGATTATATTTCACGCGGAATCATTGTTTCATCCGGCCAAGAGGGGAAATATTAACAATAAACAGTATGTAAGACTACCAAATAATCATTTTCCAAGCCCCAATTCTCATAAGCCCAACACTAATTTATGTCTAGGGCAAACTCAAAAACAACTTCAAAAGATCCGGATATCTGGGCGTTCCCAAGCCCGTCACGGGGTCCCAGCCCTCAACGGCCGCAAACCCAGCACTTCCACAACCCGGGTTACTTCCATTCTTGATATCATTCAATACACTGGGATTTTCATAGAGTGTTGGATTGATGAACCCAACAGGACCTTTTCCAGCCAGCGTCCGTTCTTCGTTGATGAGCGTGATGACGCTTCCCCAAATGGGCGCGGCCAGGGAAGTCCCATAAAAGTTGTAGTCGACGAGGTCGTTATAGGCGCGGAATTCGGCGCCGTTGGCCGACACGTCCGGGAATCCGCGACCGATCTTATTGTAGATGCCACCGTTGAGGCCGAGAGTTGAGAGACCGGGGTCGGCGGAAGCATTGAGGTTGTAGGATGGAAGTCCTGGGTCATTGTTTGAAAAGTAGGTGTTGATGGCAGAGGTTTGGTAGGAGGGGACAGGGAAGTAGTTTGCGAAGCCGCCTGCGGAGGCAAAGAGTTCGGCCCCGACACCGAGATTGGCTTGGAGAGCGGATTCGGCGTCGTTGACGGTTTGCGTGTCGTAGAGACGGGTGGCCCCAACGCTGGTTACGTAGGGGCAAGTTGGGAAACTCGGGTTGTAGATGGTGGAATTGGCCCCGAGGCAACCGTTGTCATTGTCGTCGCCAGGGAAGGAGGCCACGCCATAGTCTCCAGATGCCCAGACGAAGGTGTGGCCTTGGAGTCCGAGTTTCAAGAATTCATTGCATTGGCGGGCGGTGTAGTTGAACGGCGCGTCATATTCCGAGACACCATAGGAGACACTGATCACGCGAGTTGGTGTGTAGGTTCCGCAGTTTAGCTGGCCTTTATAGCCCAGTGCATGGGTGCTAGGATAGGTGGGGTCAACGCCGGGTGTGTTGCCGGTGATGTTGTATGCTGTGTAGTTACAGTAGGAGCCGTCGAGGGCGTCAAGAAAGGTGTTGAAGCCGCCGTCGGTGAAGGCGTCAATGTTGTCGTCGACTTGGTAGAGGATTGCGGTTTGTGGCTGTGCAATAAGTAAGTGTTTATTTACTCTTTGAAAAGAGGGGTGGATGCTTACGTAGATTAAGGAGTAGGCAATGTCGAAATCGATATCTGATTCTCCGGTATTGTATTCGCTGCCAGGGCGTACAGGAGCAGTTCCACCATCAACGGAATCCAACTGAGGAGCAGTTCCTTGAGGGACCTGAGGAGCGTACTGCTCGAAAAATAGATCTAGATCCTCTTGGGAGTAGATGTCTCCGCTCTCAAAGATACCTAGTTTGTTTACATCGTCCGTGATGTTTGCAGTTGGGATATTGTACAAGGCTCTGAGGCAAGCGGGTGTTACATTCCTTCCACAATCTTGAAGGTCCTCTGGCAAAGATGCTGCTGTTGCTGGGTACTGGTATTCGAGATCGTTCGCTGCAGGAACAATCTTCTTCATTGGACCTTGGTGTTTGAATGCAGCAGAAGCTGTTTGGGCGGATGTGTCTCGCTTGATTTCAGTTTTCTTGAGGGAGTGAGAGAGCTTGACGCCTGGCGAGATGTAGTCGACGTGCTCTTGGATGTGTTGAGGAAGGTGATATCTATTCCAGATGTTAGTCTATTGGAATTCCCTTTGCCGTAAGAAACTTACTGATCACAGCCAATTCTCACCATATCCGAACCTGATGTGGTATGCTCATGGTATTCAGTCTTGAAGAGCTGTTCAGCCTGCCAGGCTGGGATGTCAAAAGCAAGCCATCCCTTATTATCGGAATGCACAATTGAGCTATGTTCAACGCCGGACAGAGCAAGCCATTCGCGAACAGCTTCCACAGTCTCTTCTGCCGGTGCAAAGGTCTCGTGAACCTTCTCCGCAGTCCAATGCTTTCCAAAGTTGGGAGATTTTGGATGAGAGCTAAAGACCGATCAGCAAGCGTTTCTCCTTCGATTGCAAGGTATTAAACTTACACATCCATCAAATGCTCATAGCCATCCTTGAGATTCCTCTGCGTCAACCCAATTCTCACAGGCAAAATCGCATCTCTCTCCACCCTCTCACTCTTCTTCCAGAACCTGTTATTCCCCGTCATCCTCTTCTCATGAAGCGCATAATTGCCATGGGTTGGGAAGGCATCGCACAATGCGACAAGCGCAACAAATGCAGCTGCGAAAGTGGGAGACTTCATCTTCTTGCAATTGTGTCGCGTCAAGAAGCCGGACTCGAAAGAAAGGCAATTGAACAAGTTCAACGGAGATCCAGCTTCGAAAGCCTGGGCACACCCACCTTTTCAATCTGGGGATCGGTCACTTTAACCGTCCCCTTGTGCATCTTCTGCCAGCATTGCGGTTCCGAGGCCATCGCTGTTCTCTGTCGATCGCATGTACAGACATGTCGTCCCATCGTGCAAGTGCAGGTGCAGATGGTGTACACCGCGCTCTACCAAAAGCTGGCCAAACATAGAAGTCTCTCACGATAAGGTAGCAGCCTATGTGGAGTTCTCGTGATAAAGTGAAGGTGCACAAACTCGGCAACCAATTACCTACCGAGTTAAGCCAAGCACGGTGGCAAGCTTCCTGTTAAATGCTGTGGAGATCAGGACCCGCGCGGGGTGGTCATGCACGATTCTCTTATCAACATTCCTATTTGGGGAATATTCCCGCAATGTACCCGGGAGTCAGGTACAAAGAAGCACTACAAGAGTAAGGTACCAAGAGGGAGAAGCAAATTGCCGCATATTAAGCTTGTATTATACCCGGTCGGAAGATTGTAGTCAATCTACCCCCACCTTATCAGCTGTGAGGTATAAAAGGAGGGGTTCTCCTATGGGAATGAGAAAGGTAGGTGGACGGTGGTTGGAGTTGCACAAGGTGGTCGTTTTAGCGGTGAAGCACGTATTTTGCCGAAGGTTTGTCCGATTTTTATCATTTCGTTTGCATTTATCATCAATGGAGGGGCCGGAGCTCTTACCTAGGTACAATATGCTGATTGATAGGTTGGACCAGAGGAAGGATTTAATTCTTGTCCCCTATCGAGTGATAGAAGCTCTGAGTTTATCAGTCTATTGGTCGAAAATAATTCTCTTCAATCTACAGCAGCATAGAGCGTGGGGAAGAGGTTTTCAAGCTCTGGATGCATTTCCAATGCGATTTTGGTCGATATTGCACCTTTGAGCGTTTTTGTGTTGCGATAAGCTACGTATGCGTTCTGTAGTGCAGAATAATAGCCTACGGTAGTACAGTTTGTTATTTATCCTTCATTCATTAGTACTCAGGCAGCCAGAAAGTATATATTTAGAAGGTTACGGGAATATCCGTAGCTAACGAAAGCTTCATTTTGTTTGTCGAGGCGGCAATTGGCTGGGACCTTGAATTTGCGAGCCTTCTAATATATTTTGAGAGTTACGGCTAGTGCGTCCAGAAATGATCAGGCCCGATGTGATTGCCATATCTATTGAGTTGGAGGTTTTGAGGCTGGAAGGAATGAGTTTCAAATATGGAGATATAACGTTCTGGATCGAAGAGAGATTTATCTCTAGTGTATCCTAGATGCACTTGCTCTTATTTCCTGTACTGCTGTTGTTCAGGTTTGAAGTTTTACGTCGGTCACTTGTTCGGACTTCTCTCTCTTGATTAGCACTGCTCGTTGGTAAATTTCAGCTCAGCTAATTCGGCTGCGTGACTTGCTCGTTTACTTCTTTTGGGCGCAGAAAAGCATTTCAGAATAACACCTATCAGTTCTTGGAGCCCGAAAGGGTTCTCGACCATGGAGCTTTTTTGGGGCTATCTTTTGATAAGGGCCTGCTCGATTTCTCTTTCCTGAGAATTGATACGTGAAAGTGAATGCAGTGGAATAGTGGGAATCTGTTGCAGAGCCTGAAATACTTCGAAACATAGAAACCAAGAGGCTAGAAAAACTGCACGAGAATCCCAGAGCAAAATGATAGTCCCATTGCTATTCCCATACATTATCTAGTACATTATTTAATTCCAAACCACAACACCCAAAATCCATCCTTTTCTATTTCAAAATTTCACGTCACACATCACAAATCATTAAACCTCCTCAACCTATGAAGTTGCACACGCCTGCGCAGTGCAGAAGACTGGGATTGGGACGCGGCCCTAGGTTGTTCGTCAGTAAACTCATTTCCTTTATTTCCCATGAGGCATTGAGGCTAGTTTCTCAACTGATCTGAAATTAGCGAGAACTTACGATGACGGGATCGAAAAAGGGGCCACAGCAGGCGGGCTGTCCAATATCTGTGGAGTTATCGTTGCAAGTATAATAGTCTCCGTTTACATCCGCCTCGTTGCAGTCGGCGCCATGCCCAGAAGTTGGGTCGAAGCTAGCGCAGCAGTTTCCCTGGCGTGCTGTTAGTTTTTTGGTGTCGCGATGAGCAACTCTGAAATATGAAATAGCCCTCTGAATTTCAGGTGGAATTTTCCAACCTAGGGATGCGCTGTTTCGATGCCCCGTAACTGCACTTGGGGAATCAAAAGTGCTTCTAGAGAGAAGTTACTTACTCTGTAGTTTGAGTCGCAAGTGAACAGAGGTTGGTTGAGACCGCCTTGAGGAAGAGCAAGAACAGCGCTGGCAAAGGCAAGTGCCAAAATTGAAAGGGTGGAAGTGGTAAACTGCATGTTGGCAATGGAGTACGGATTCTTTTTGTTTTGGAGAGTTGCGCAGGTTGAATTGAGAAATAGTAGTGGGATGAAGGAGAAAGTCACTTAGCATTGACGTTCCATCTACTTTATATACCTCAGTACCATTCCGCCTTCCGTTCAATATCTCTCTTGATTAAATCTTGAAGGCTGGAATGCTGACAGTAACCTTTCCAGCTTTGTTCAAGTGACATTTCTCGGCCAATTATTGACTCTCGTGGCCAATGATACTTCCAATCGTCATCTTGCCGGAAGTCAATCCTACCTGCGTTAGCCCGGTTAGGCTACCGAACGCTCTGATCAACGGCTAGATAATCCCCGCCGCTTGAAGATCGCAATGAGTTGTACCGACGAGCTGTAAAAATAGGTTGTTCTTTAAATGCCACGTGCGGCTTGTCTTAAATTTTGCGCATTCCTCCGCTTGTTTGAGCCGAGAGGCTCATTGCCCTGGAATTTGATCGAGAACCAGAAAGAGGATATTTCGCACAAGAAATTGTCCATTTTTGCGTCTATGAAAGGTGACTTTCCTCATGTTTCATTATGGGTAGATAAACCTAGTTTACTGCCCAGAGTTTAGTTGCCATGCGCGGGGAAAGCTTAGCCAGATCAATCTCCACTACGCGGGAGTAGCGGAGCTGATGCCTGTGTAACCTCCGCAAATCGCTCACACGTCAGACGTACGAGTGGCACAGGAACAACTCGCTCCTGATGACTTATCGACATATATTAATCGATAAACGAAATGAATGAGGTTGATTCTACCCCTCATCCGAACTATCTCCTGGTAGAAAACATGGCAAGACTTTTTGCAGGACTCATACCACGTTAACAAGAGCGGCGTGCATGTCAGATCTACAACAGGCACTCTTTGGATGACTTCCGATTGGACATTGGCGTATGTGAGGCACGGAATTGGACCGAGTGACCGGGTTGTAGGGCTGAAGTATTCAATAAAAGGATTCTTTTGTCACCGTAAGTCATTTTTTGGTGAGGTCATGCCGTGGAATTTGCACCATTTGCGCTGACCACGGGTTGAGAAAAAACATCCGCAGTATCTTTTGGATAACGGCTTAAGAAGAGGATTAAAGAGATACTCCGTACCGGTAAGTACTTTATTGGGTGTCTCGTAACTCGTACTATATCCATAGATTCGGCTGCGGACAATACATAATTTTTGGTGGATTCCTGAACTGATACGCTCGGATCGTCTGGAGCTGCAAATCTTCTCGTATGTCCCAAAAAGTCTCACAGTTTTTCTCGAAGTTGAGCCGCGCTTGTATTCCGTAAGTTATTTGCCCTCACCGCCGTTATACTTTGGCAAAACGATGACTTGGTGGCTTATTAACGGCTGCTAGCAACTCGTATAGGAAACGTGCCGGTATCCGATATGAAATTCAATTTTAGAACGTCGCAATTACCCCTCGATTGGCTTTTTGGCATCTCACTACGACGCCACACATACTACAGGGAGCTTGAACTCACGTGTGTAACTGAAAACGTCCGTAAAATTGATACTTTTTCTAATATAGCTAGAATATGCGGCCCCCAAAAGGTCAGACACTGGGGTAAAATTTGCCCGCGTCCCAATGACCAGACTTCAAATTCCCCGTGCTTACAAGCAGAACTCGCATTCGAAACGAGCTTCCTTGCAAATGGGAGCGGCTGTTGTATTCAGCGCTCCCGTATCCTTTTGGTCATATGAAAATCAGCTCTCATTTTCATGATTTTCCCACTGCAAGGGAACCTCTTCGTATCACAAGCAGTAAGCACTTACAGTGAGAGGATATTGACAACATGCCGGAATGGTAGGTACTTCACAGCTGTATTCCTGACCTTCCAAGGGATCAACCGCTCCGATGGTAGCTGGCACACCTATGGAGAAAGCTGGCATTAGACAAGTGAGATATCGAAGAGGGGTGGATTACGAACAGCCAACTCCTGAGGTAGCGGTTTGAAAAGAAGAGCAGCACTCTGGAGTGGGATTGGGGTTTGCGGTCGTGTTGCAAAAGAATATTTGGTCGCTGATAATTTGTGCCGTAGAAAGTGATGAGAGGGCGGCAATTTCTCCGAGGGTAATGATGAACTTCATTTTGGGGACCTGGAATGACAGTACTGTATGTCGAAGCGGAAAGGGGACTTCCACGAAAATATAGAACTATGGTTTCGACAGTTCAATTCATTCCATTTCTCAAGCTATATACGAACACTCGCCACTTCCAAAGAATGCTCGCATAAAGTAAGCATTCCTGAATCCTGATGTTCCTCCCCAGTGTAATGACAAAATAATCAAATAATCAAAATAATCAATTAATAATTGATTTGATTTGAGTTGATTTTGATTTCAAGGGTCCTTAATTTGATTTTGATTATAATATTTCTGAATCAATTATTACACATACACATCATTTTTGATATCAGAAAATTTTTAGAAAATTCGACCTGATCTTTATATGATTGAAAAGGTCTACCCTTTCTGATTATAAGAAATAAAACTGAAAACATAAAGCTTCTAAACTTAGATGATAATAGCAATTCTTAGATTATTAATATTTTTTTCCTTTTTTCTTAATTATTTAATCTAATTAAAAAACTATAGAATATAATTAATAAATAATTAAATAGAATTAATAAAATCTCTCTTTTATTTAAAAGTATTAAATCTATTAATAATTATTTAGAAAATATAAGAAGTAATTTATTACCTCTATTATTATTTATTATTAGATTATTATATAAAAATCTAAATAATATAAATAAATCTTATTTTTAGAAATTTCTGAATAATACTCTTATAAAACCTTTTAATTATTTTATATAAATTTTAAAAGTATTAAAAGTTTAAAAGTAATTATTTAATTATATTTTATAAATTATATAAATTAAAATTTTTATAAATATTCGAATTATCTTATAATAATAATAATTATTATTATTAATATTAATAATAACTTTTTATTTATTTAAAGCCTTTTATTTAAATATTCTTATAAGATTAAAAATAAATAATAAAATCTTTATTAAATTCTTAAACAATTATTCGATTAAATAATATTTAACTTTTATAATTAAAACTTTATTTTAAAAATCTAAATCTATAAGAAATATTTTAGATCTATTTATTAATATATAAAAAATAGAATTTAGTTTTATTTTTTTATCTATTTTTAAAAATATAAAAATATTATTAATTATAAATTTAAATAGAATTATTTTTATAATTAAAAATAAATATATAATAGAAACAACTATTAATTAGTTTTTTTTATAAAATTAATAATATTCTAAGATTCTTAAAATAATTTATATATATGAAAGAAAATAAATTTATTTATTAAAAAATCGAGATTAAAAAAGAAATATATCTTATAAGAAATATATTTTAAAGTTTATTATAATCTAATTAAAATAATTATAATTTAATCTTTTATTATAAATATATATATTTTAATTATTATTTAAATAATTTATTTTTTTAAAAATATTTTCTTAATTAATATTTTAATATATTTAAACTATTTCCTTAGAAATAGGGTTTTTATTATTCTTTTAAAAAAGAAAACTATTATTTTATAATATAATAAATACTTTTATTTCTATAATTTTTATTCTTATTTTAAGATATTTATTTATAGATTTTATAGATCT
This sequence comes from Hymenotorrendiella dingleyae, assembly GCA_003988905.1. Taxonomy (NCBI): domain Eukaryota; kingdom Fungi; phylum Ascomycota; class Leotiomycetes; order Helotiales; family Helotiaceae; genus Hymenotorrendiella; species Hymenotorrendiella dingleyae. Next base: position 26,384 of record QYAP01000562.1, read on the forward strand.
AAGAATTATATAAAGATCGCTTATTTATATTATAATAACTTTTCCTTTAAATATAAATATAATATTAAATATATTTATTATTTAAACTTATATATAATTAACTTTATAAATTATTTTCTTTATTTAAATATAAATTAATACCTTATAAAAGAATAAAAATATAAGATTAAATAAATAATAAATAAAAGGAAATCCTAAATAAATAAAGAATTAAAATACTTTATTATAATATATTCTAATATCCCCGAAAGATTAATAAATAATAATTAAATCATATATAATATAATAAAATAAACGAAATAAAAAATAATTAAAAAATATTTTAATTATATTATAAAAAACTAAAAGAAATTATATATATAAATAAAAAAGAATAATAAAAAAAATATAATTTTATTTCTTAAATTCCCGGTTATTTCTTTTATCTTTTTTTAATTATTTATTTTAAATAATCTATTAATTAATCTAAACTTAAATAAAATCGAATTTATATTTTAATTCGAAATTAAAAAAATAATAATAAATAGTTTTTTAAAATAATTTACGGATTTTATAAATTTTTATATAAATAAAGTTTTTAATTTTCATAAAATAATAAAATTAAAAAGAATTAAAATAAATATCAAAATTAATAGAGACTTTAATTTTATTAAATTGTAAGGATATCAAGACCCTAAAACTAGGTGCATTCAAGACGAGTCACGTAAGGTAGTTTGAGAGTAAGAATATCGTATTATTCAGAAGCTAATTCGCGATCTGTTTATATAAGAGACCCTGGAAGGAGCCTGCGAACTTCGGGCGAGCCCGAAGCCGAGGCACGTGCTAAAACGTGATCCTGACATAAATCTATATTATTTTATTTTAGTTTAATCTTTTAATCTTAATTATTTATTAGAAGTTTCTTTAATTTAAAAATATTAATTTAATTTATTTAAAATCGGAATATTATAGAAAAACTTTTTAGAACTTATATTATAAAACACTAAGAAAAAGACTTTTATAAAAATAAATAAAAAACCTATAAATTATTATAAATTATAATTTATTTTTATATTATAATTTAATATTTAAAAGATTTTAATTATATATGAAAATTTCTTTTAATTTATATTTATTTTAAAAATCAATATTTTTTTAATATAAAAATCTTATATCTTTAAAACCGATTTATTTAAATAAATTATAAAATAATATAAAAACTATTTTATATATATTCTTTTTAATATTTAAGATTGATCTTTTAAAGTTATTATATATATTAAGAAAAATATAAACTTTATTATAAATTAATTCCCTTTTATTAAAATAAAAAAAATTTAGAGATTTAATATATATTAAAGTTATTATAAATAATAACCCTCTTTTATATATTTTTAATATATATAATACCCTATTAAATAATAAAGATAAAAGAGAAGAATTCTATTTTATATTAAATTTTAAATTTGTTTATATTCAGAACTTTTTTATAAATAAGAATTTTAATTTTAAATATATATATTAATAGTTATTATATAATAGACCCCTTTTAAAATTTATATTCGATTTTATTAAATAAATTAAATAAAAGAATTTATATTTATTTTTAAATATAAATATTATAATAAATTAAATAAATAAAAATATATTTAATTTCTATTAGAAATTAAAAGGATGATTCCTAATTCTATTAATTAGGGACTAAATTAATATAAATATAAAATATATCGATTGAAGTTTTTAAATTATAAAAGTTTATATATTCCCTTAAAAGGGTTATATATTATATTAATTCTAATATAACTATATTATCTCCATTTATTCTCAATATTTCCTTTATAGTATAATAGTATTAAATTAAACTAATAGCATTAATTAATAGACTTCGTATTAATAATTCCCTTTTTATAACTTAATCTTTTTTAGTAATTTCTTTTAAGTTTAAACCTTATTCTTATTTCTCTTTTTAGATTTAATTATAACTTTTATAAACGATAATTCGATAATAGTAACATATAAAAAGGATTCGATATTTAAAGAAGTTTTATTATTTAAAAAAAATTTAACTTTTAAAAGGTTAACTTTAAAAGAGGATATTTTATTACTTAAAAAAGAATTATTATTTATAAAGATTTCATTTAATAAGGCTTTATTAAATGAGATTCTATTAAATAAAGCTTTATTAGAAGTTCTATTAGAATTAAATAAAGAGTTATTAAAATAATTATTAAATATTAAGAAATTAGATTTATTAAAACTTATAATAATAGTAATAGCGTTAATTTAATATTAATTAATTATTTTCGTTTTATGAAAAAAGGAATCTTAGTTTTATATAAATAATCGATAATTAGTTTATAAATAAATTAAAATTATAATTATAGTTAATATTATAATTATAATTATAATCGATGAAAATTTACTTTTTATTATTTAATCGAATATAATATAATAATAAGAAACTTTTAGAAATCAATTCTTTAAATACTTCTTATAATAAGCTTTATTATAATTCTCTTATCTTATAACGTTCCCTTTAAGTATTATATAATACTTTTCTTAAATATTATATTTTTATTTTTAATAATTATTATTCTTTTTAAATATAATTTATTAATTCTTTTAAATTTAATTTTCTTTAAGTTTAAACTCTTTTTTTTTAAGTAATTATATTCTATCAATATAATTTTTTTATTTTATTATATTTATTTCCCTTAAATATAATTCTTTAATTATATTCCCTTTAAGTATAACTTTCTTATCTTATAATATTCCTTTTAAATATTATATTCTTATTTTTAGTTATTATTCCTTTTAAATATAATTTATTAACTTTTTTTATCTTTTAACGAATTTAATTCCTTTAAAAGTTAAATTCTCTTTTTTATATTCGATTATTCTTTTATTTCTTTATATATTAATTAGATTATTAATACTTTTTTCTTTTTTCTTTTTCTTCGATTTTAATTAAAAGAGAATATAAAGAATATAATAAACGAAAAAATATTTTCTAAAAAAGTAAAAGCGAAATCTAAAAAAAAATTATATATATAAATAAATACGTTTCTTTAATTATTATATTAGAGTGAAATTTATATAATAATTAATAAATTAAATAATTTTCGAATAACTTATAATATTTTATAAATTCGAAAATTTCGAAAGGAATTAAATTAAATTAAGTAAATTATCCCCCTTTATTAGTAAATATTTTAATAGAGTAAAATTTATATAATAGATTATAACTCCTCTTATTTTAATATAATTAAAGAAATTTCCGGAAAATATAGTTTTTTCGTAAATTTTAAAGAAAAGTTTGAGTATAAATACGAGAATTCGAATATAAATATAAGGATTTTAATATTAATATAAGAGTTCGTATATTAATATAAGGAAAATTCATAAATTTTAAAGAAAATTCAAAGATTAATATAAGAATTAATATAGAATTTAAATAAGAAATTAGCTTTTATAGAATAATTAATAATCGATTCGAATATAATAATATTATAAGTATATATATTTTAGCTTTTATAGAGTAATTAGAATTATATAACTTAAAATATTAACTTTTATAAAATAATTAATATATTCGAATATAATAACGTTATAAACGTATATATTTTAGTTTTCGTAAAATAATTAGAATTAAAATCGAATATAATAATATTATAAGTATATAAAATTCAATAGTATTTACTTATAATATATAAATCGTTCGAATCGAATCGATCGATTTTAAAAGTATTCATAAATATTGATCGGTAATTATAAATAAAATCGCTTTTTATTAATAGATATTTATTAAATGCATTTCGAGGCTTTTTAAAATATTATTATTTATATACTTTTCTTAGATATAATAATTAAATACTTTTTAAGCCTTTTATTTATCTTTAAATAAAGTAATAGCTTTTTTATTCTCTTTTTTATATACTTTTAAAATATCTTTTATATACTTTTAAAGTAATATACCCCCTTTTTTATATAATTTTTAGAAATAAAATCTTTTATTCATTTTGGCTTTAATATTATTGAATTATTATAAAAGTGATAACTTTTAATATATACTTTTATTAATTAAATAAACTTAAACTTCCTTAATTAGCCTTTAATTAAAGTATAATAAACGAAATAATACTCCGCTTATCGTTTTATCGTATATAATTTCTTTTATTATTATAAATAATTTATAATTAAACTATTAGATTAATAAAGATAACTTTCTTCGATTTTTCTTCCGTTTAATAAACCGTAAATTAATAAAAAGGCTTCTTCGAATATATTTACGTATAAATATTAACCTAAGCGTTATAATCTATTAGAAATTAAAAGGATAATTCTTAATTCTATCAATTAAAGGCTAAATTAATATAATTATAAAATATATTAATTAAAGTTTCTAAGTTATAAAAGTTTATATATTCCCTTAAAAAGGTTATATATTACGCTAGTCCTAATATAATTATATCGTATCCACTTATTCTCAATAATTTCTTTTATTATTTTTTTAATCTTTTTTTTAATAATATAAAAATTAAAATAAATCTTTTCTTTATATTTCTTTTAGATTATTTATTAATTAAAATCTCTTTTTTCTTTTCGAATAATTCGAATATAAAAGTTATTCTATTTTATAAGAATATAATTAATAAGGAATTATTTTTAAAACTTTTAGAATTAAAGTTTTAAAACTATTAAATAGTAGAAATTTTTAATAATTTAATTAATAAATAATTATATAATTATATAAAATTCCTTATAATCGTATTTTATAATATTTATAAAAGAAGTATAAAATATATATTAAAAATAGATTAAAGCTAATTTTAATAGAATAATAATTATAAAAACGTTATTATAAAGTTTAAATAAATTAGAAAATCTCTTTTATTCTCTTTTAAATTAATTATTAAAATTTAAAAAGAATTTAAATATATAGTTATTAAAGTTAAAAATTAATATTTTCGAAATTTTATTAATAAATATAAAGAAAATAAAGATATTTTTAAAATCTATAATTAATATAAATCGATTAAAACTTTTCGAATTCTTTTTATAAAGGATTCTAATAATAATAAATTTATTTTTTTTATAAAAGAAAAGAATTATATATTTTTAAATATTCTTCTTATAAATAAAATAGAAATAAGAAATATTTTATTTAATTATTTAATAATCTTATTATAATCTCTTTTTTTATATTTTTTATAATAAAGGAAATTAAAAATATTATATTAAATAAAACTTTAATTATTTTATAGGAAAATAAATTTATTATAAATATTTTTAAGATAATTTAATTATTTATCAAAAGTATAATTTATAATCTTTTTTAAAAATATATAAATATAAATTATTATTTTTAAATATTTAAATTAATTATTATTATAATTATTCTAAAAATAAATAAATTTAATAATTCTTTTTTAAGAATATATTAATTAATGTTTCTCTTTTTAATTATAAAAAAAGAGTTTAAATATTTAATTATTAAATAATTCTCTTAGATTATAATTAAATATAAAATATTTATAAAGTATTAATTTAATGTTTTATTATTTTATATATATATAAATCTTATTATATTATTATTTTATAATATTAAAAAAGTAATTAAAAAAGAATTTAAAATAATACTTTTTATTTTAAATATTAAAAATATATTTAATATAATTTTATATAATAAGCTTATTAAGAGATTTTAGGAATAAAAATAATTAAAGAATTTTATTTATTAAATTATTTTATTTTTTATTAATCGAATTATACGAATTAAATTAAATAATAAGATAAATTTATCTTTTTTATTAAATTATAATTTTTTTCAAAGTTTTTTAATCTCCTTTATTTTATTTATATTTTATATTATTATTCTCTTTATAAAAGGAATTAAAATTTTATTTAGTAAAGTATATTTTAAATATATTAATAATTTCGAAATATTAATAATCTTTAAATTATAAATAAAAAACATAAAAATTCTTATTAAATAAGTTAATACTTTATTTAAATAAAGAAAAGAAAAAGGTATTACTTTTAATATTATAAAGTTAGAATTTTTATAAATTTATAAAATTAAACCTAAAAAAGGTTATAATATCTATTAATTATTTGATCTTAAAATTAATAAAATAATAATCTTTCTTTCAAAAATTATTAAATAATTAAATATCTTTTTCGATTTTTGATTTATATTTAAAGAATATATTAATAAAATAGTCTTTAAAGCCCTTAAGATTATTAATACTTTTAAAAGAATAATTAATATAATTCGAAATTTTTTTCTTTATTTTATAAAATAGATAATAATAATATATAATTTCTTTATTATTTATTTTAAATATAAAATTTAGTTTTTTAATAGGATTTATATTATTTTAAAAAAGAAAAAGAAGTGAATTAAGAATAATATTTAAGTTTATTTTAAATTATTAGAGAAAATTATTCATATTAATATTAAAATAATACTTTTAATTTATAAAATTATTTAATAATTAATTCTTTTTAAAGAATTTGATCTTTTAATATTAGAAATTACTTCCATATAAAAATTAAAGAGATCAATTATAATATTTTATTATTTTAATCTTATTTATTCTTTTAAGGCAAAAATCGATAATATTTTAATTAAAGATTAGGCTTTTATAAATATGTATTTTTATTTATAAATAAGAAATTCTTTTTTAATAATAAAATTAATTAATCTTATTTAAAATCTTTTTTAAAAGTATGATTATAATAAAAAGATAATTTATAATAAGATTAATAATCTTACTTGTAGATTTAATAAAAAAGATTATAAATAATCCTTTTTTAACTTTTTTATTTCTATTTTTAATTTAGATTTTATAATATATATAAATAATTTCCGATTAAATAATAGCTTTATTAGAAGAGAGATTTATATTATTAAAGAAAATAGAATTATTAATATTAAATCTATTTATTTTAGGAATTCTTTTAAAATTTATAATATTAAAATATTTATAATATTATATAATTTAAAAGTCGTTTTAAATTTTAAACTATTATTTATAATTTTAAATATTTAGATTTATTTTAATAATTCTTTAATTATTTTTTAATTATTTTTATATTTATTTAATATTTTTTAAGAAATATTTAACGAATTTTATAATATTATATTCGAATTTAATAATAGAATTAAAATAAAATAATATTTTAATTATATTAGAATTAAAAGAAATGAAATAATAGATTAAATAATCGATATTAAGATTAAAAGATATAATCTCTTAAATCCTCTTTTTTATATTAGGCCCTGTTTAGATTAGATATAATTGACCAGTTATATCTAATTATATTCTAATCCAAACACCCCAAATATAATTGATCAATTATATTCCAGTTATATTTTCCAAATATAACTACTATACAAAAAAAATAACTGACCAAAAGCCAGTTATTTCTAATTATATTTCGTGCCATCCACGCAATTCGTGCTATAACACCCACCCCTATTCACTTAACGCCATCACCACCACACTACCGCCACTGCTATTACTAATAGATTAATTCAATCACATAATAAAGCTCCGAATCAATGAATGCATCTTAATCGCGACGCCAAAATATACAATCTAAGCATATGGCTATTACAATGCGACTAATACAGCTTGCGCAATATAGGATTAAAAGTAGGGTAGTCGTCGCGGCGCAAATGGGGGCCTGCATCATGCAGTTCGTCGCCGTTGGTGTAGTAGTTCATTGAGCCACAGGTGGCGCCCACCCCCTATCGAGCTTACGATAGCCTACCCTACATTAAAACCAGTATTGCGCATACTACAATAATCGTATTAGAACAGCCATATGCTCAAATTGTAGCTGTTAAATAGAAGTTTAATTGGAGGGGGAGAAGTTATCTTTAAAGGTTTTATTGCATATCGCACTTCGAGTAAGGTTAAAAAATAACTGGTTTTATATTAAATCGTTTGGATTTATAACCAATTATTATTTCTAGTTATTTTCTGAAATATAATTGAATATAACTGGAAAATATAATTGGGGAATCTGAACAAGGCCTTATTATTTTTGGTTATAATATTAAAGAGGCTAAAATTATTAAAGTATAAAGATTTTAAAATATTATTCTTTTTAAAAAGTATAATTTATTAGGGATTATTAAATAAATCTTTAAATCTTTTATATTATATTTATTAAAATTAATTTTAATCCGTTTAATTACGCTTAAATTAAGATATAAAGATTTTATAAATTATTATAAAAAGTGTTGGAATGTGGGTCACGTGTGGAAGGCATTAGCGTGCCGCTAGTGACGCTTGATACGTATAAGTAGGAAGAGAGAGAAGGACTAGCCTTTCTCTCATCAATACAACTCAATAAGCCCCACTTTAATCACTCCGCTACGTTCGATCAGGAGGATCATCACCGCCTACTTCCAACAAAAAGTTTAATTATAAAAATATTTATTTTATATATAATTATAAAAAGAGGAAATTATTATTATATTTAGTTTTTTATTTCTTTATAATTAAGAAAATATCTAAATTATATAAAGAAATAAATAAGAATCTTAGAATACTATTTAAGAATTATAATTATTATCTTATTCTGAAAGTTTTTAATAAAAATCGTTTTAAGAATATTTATAAAATTAAGAAATAATTCTTAAAGGAGGCCAACTATTAATAATTCGAAATAAAACCTTTGATGACTATTAATTATAATCTCTTTTCTATTTTAAACTTTAATTTTCTCTTTTTTTTTATTATTTTCTATTTAGATTATTTTATTTCTTATTTATTTATCCTTTTATAAGAGAATAGCTTATCATTTATAATTAAAACCGTAATTTATACCTTTCTTTTAGAATTTAATTTTATAATAGAATTTATTATAATAAAACGATAATTATTCTTATAATTATATTTTAAATATTTCACTTCAAGTTAAAACTTACTCTTTTAATAATATTTGTTTTCATAGACTTTAAGAACCTATTATTATTAATAGAATCTCCGTTTACCATTAAATAGTTTAAATAAATAAATAAATAAGAATTAATTATTAATTGATTAATTTGATTTATATATTATATGATTAAAAATTTATTTATATTTTATTTTATATAATATATCTTAACTTTCCTTTATGAAGGAAGGTCTAAAAGCCTAAATATATATAATTTTAACTTAGATATTTATAATATTCGTAATAAAATAAGAGTAAAAAAGTCAGCTGATTTTTCTCAGCTATCATCCAGGCTATCCTATTGGCCGCCCCACCATAAATCAAAAAAATCAAATGAATCAAATTATAATTGATTTGATTTGAGTTGATTTTGATTTAGGATTTAGATGCTTGATTTGATTCTGATTTTAGCCCATAATCAAATCAAATCAAATCAATCAATACACTATTCCTCCCTCATGCCATATGCGATCGTTTAGGCTTACCCCAAAATTAGTTACTCAATTCCCAGTACAGCGTAAACTGGGACGTCTCAGAAAAGCTCACTGTTGAAAATATACCATCCGAGCAGCAAATTGAAACCCCTTGGCCCTAGAAAATCATTATAAGTTCGAAACCATGCGAGAAAACAGGTACAGTACTAACAATTAGGCGCAGTCCGCTTCAAAAGCGACCACCGTGCCATCATTGCACATGTATCGTGCTTCAATGATTTCGACGTGAGCTAGGGTAACTGAAGCAAATGCGGTGATTCCCGCGAGAATGATGAAATTCATTTTGCAAGTCGAGTTTGAGTTTGGTATTGAAGTTTGGCTTGAAAGTTACGAGTCGATGTGGATTGTGGAGGTTGAACTTCTCAAATTTACAGGTAGCATTGAAGTTATGGCAGTTAATATATACTATCATCTCCTGAGGTGCAATGATACACGCAATTACTCGCTTCCAAAAAATATCAAGAGGACTAACCCTGGTATTGTGCGGACCTCCGTTCAAGCGCCGTCTTTGCCATCGTTTAGCCTTATTTTCGTAGAATCTCACACCAAGGAACAAGTAGCTATGGTCAATGAAAATAGACTGTCCACAGAGGGGCAAAGAGCTCTTTCGAAGAATTCTGCAAGATATTTGTATCATATTCCCAGAACACCCAGCGGCATCTCCAACTTCAAACCACTTCTATATTTCTCACTAGGAGGGTCTTCTAATAGATGAGATAGAATTGAAGTGTAAATATTCAAATATGTATCATTTCTCGATCTGAATACGAACACCAGCTTCGAAAGAATTCCAACAAAATCATCACATCCTACGGACCACCGTGCCAATGTCAGCTTTTCCGTCGTTTACGCTTACTTAAGTCAGTTTTAATATCCCGCAACTTCAAGCATACCAAAAGAATTCACAATGGACGTCCTACCTCATCAAACAAATCGAAGTTCGTTTACTACCTGCATAGACAGGATTAGCCAAGCAATGCACGAGAATACAGCAAGCCATAATACAAACAAAATTCTGGAGATTTTGTGCCGGTATCTGCATCTTCAGGGTTGCAAGACCCGGTCCGCGGTTCGAGGATAGGAATATTGTGTGCTAGGGCCACAGAAACAAGTGTAGTGATCGTCGCGAGGATAATGTAGAGCTTCATATTTGTCGCAGTAACTGTAGAATTTGCAGGGGTGAAAGATTATATATTTGTTTAAAGAAGGAAGATAATGAAAGAAGAGGTGAGAGCTCGTAGAGCTCTCTTAGGTAAATACAGGAAGGAGATCACGTGGTATCCACGATCCCTCCGCTTATATAAGCGGGGCTCGCCGTGACAATCTCTAATGTTGAGTTCGAAGTTGGGGAGCTTAGAATTATTTGAGGATGTGCATGTAGCTGTCAAAAGGAGTGGAAAATCGAGCTCCAGCTATTGAATTGTTTATATATTTTTTGCTTTGATTTTTCAAGAAGTCATTGCCTGAAGAAGAACCATCGTCCCCGGGCAATTTTACCATCGTATAGGCTTACTCAATCATAAGTCGGCAGTCATAAAATGACAAAAAGTTTCAGGAGAGCGCACCTTTGCAGTTCCACTGAGTCCTCGAGCTTCACCAAGCCCGAGAATGCTAATTTTGCAGTTTGCACCTGCAAAAATATGGATTCATCTAGTGTCTCAAAAGAATCATCGATTAGAGCACGAGCAGGCATATTTTTCTCCACGGCCGTTAATGATACCGTCACATTGGCCTCTCAAAAGCCATGATGCCTCCAAAAATCGCAAAGAACTTCATTTTCGAAAGTATTCTTCGAATGGAAGGAAAAAATTGACGATGTTGTAGTTGTACAATATGGGTGTGACGATCTTGATTTGAAGTAGCGATTTATTACTGAGATCTAAAAGTAAGAAAGGAAAGCTACGGAGAAACAGGAGGAAAGTATATATGATCACGTGTAGTTACGTAATGAAACGTGACCCGCCCCCTCGGTCGTATCAACGGAGGCACGAAGCGTGACAATGGGATGTACCGTATTGATTGGAATCCAAGACCCCCCCTTTTCTCCAGTTTTGGTTTTGATTCTCTGTAAGGGTTTAGCACAATAGAGATCAAAATGAAAGAGGCCTTGAAAACGGGAGAAACTCTCCCATTCGGCCTCAATTCTCTGTAATAACCTGAAACAATTGATCCTATAACAGGCCAGAAGAGGGGTGTCTTGTATTCCAATTAATGCGGTACTTGAATCTGAATTTCGAGGCCTTGTCAGCTTATATCAAGTGCTCGAGATTTTCCCCCGGTTCTCTATCGGTATTTTCGTTCTAAATACCTGAGGTGCCTCGATGAAGGGTTTAGTGTTGCCAATGAACGACCACTTTACGAGCGTTTATGCTTACTTATCCTACTCAAACTTAGAAGTCAGCATTGATTCAGCACCCAGACAACAAGTCAACCCTTCATTAAACTCTTATCCCTCACCCACAAAACCCATTCCTCGCATAAACATCTCCATTAAAACCACACCCAATACGAGAATTCAAATCAACATGACGCTTGGTGGCTTCAAAAATCTCATCTGCTCCCGTAATGCGCTTTAAGAAGGAGCGGCTTACGCTTACAGAAACCAATAATTAGCCGAGCGCCTCCTTTGCACATTGGGGAGCACCGGTGACGGATTCTCGAATCTCGGGTCAGTGTCCACCGTTCAGGGACTCACCCTATTTGGGGCTGAAGATTCTCACCGGGAGTTTAATTCAGTGGCTTGGGTTAGGCAAACGTTTAACGGCTTTGTGGATGCCACGTTTTGACCGAGTGGTCGGATCGAAGAATGTGGTAACATACGAGAATGAAACGTACGGCTAGAAACTCAATTGGCTACCCAGGGTTTATTTGAGTAAGTGAACGGGTTGAGGGCGGTATTAACGTCGGCCGACGTCGGGGTAAGATTTATATATAAGAAGTGAAGTTAAATCCTGAAAAGAAACTACCTCACAATCAACGACATCACTTCAACCATCACCAATACTCCACTTTCGCACAAGCTCCAAAACAACATCAGAATGCACTTCTCAACCCTCACCCTCACAGCCCTTCTAACGCTCTTCTCCACCAGCGTCCTAGCACAAGGATTAAACGAACCAATTTTCACCTGTCCAACAACCAGCGCTCCCGTGGCAGGATGCTGCCTCTCATTTGACGCAGATGGAACTGGAGTAACTTGTAAGTCCCCTTTACCCACCATCTCTTCCACTTTGACTTACTACGAATTTTCGCAACTGTACTAACTCAAATACAGGCGTTCGCGCAGACGGCATCATCGAAGGCGCAGACGAGGAGTTCACTTGCAATGACTCTACACTTGATGCAGGGGCCGCAGCTTGTTGTGCATCCCGACCTGAGCCTGTTGGAGTAAGTTATTTCCACGCTAAGTTGGTTTGATGGGCGGTTACTGACGGGGTTATAGAGTGATGCTTTGGATTTCTGTGTGGAAGCATAGGTATATCTCCGAGGGTGGGGGACATGCCCGAGAAGAGGTAGAACTATGAATGAGGGTTGTGAAACTTGTTTTATGAGATAGTGAAGTAGAAGCAATGATAGATGGAGCTCGCGCTCGTACGGTAACATTGGAATTTGAGGGGATTTCGGACAAGCTTATGAAAATACTCTTTTCCACAGACCTCTTTGCTCTTTCTGGGGCTTTCACTTGAATAGTAACCTCCATACCTTCACCCCAGAATCATGCATTACTAGCCCTCCGTCAGTTTCCAACACTAAATAAACCTCCAACCACTCTCCCACCATCCCATCATTCAATACGCCCCCCTCACCTCATACCCCTTCATCTCCACCAACCCTGGCATGCCCATCCCCGTCCCCACCGGCCACCCAACCTCCAGCTCAAACCCTTCCAATTTCGCACCACCATCCTGCTGAGCCCACAACTCAACAGCCACCCAATTCGTCCCGTGATAATCCAAAATCCCTAGATGTCATATCGTAAGCCCATAAATCTCACTCTCTTTTACAGGACGACAAACCTTGCGGCACGGGAAATTCAGTCTGTGGACCTATATGATGAATATATTTCCCGAATTGATATCCATTAACCCAGATCCACGCCCTATACTTATCTGCCATGCCTTCCGTGACAGTTGGTGTGATTTTGAAAGCTAGCGGGATGTCGTAGCCATACGGCAACTCCAACTCAAAACTCGTCGTCCAGAATCCAACCCCCGGTTTCTCAATACCAGCTGCAAGTTTCCTCGCCTCCCAATTCTCGATAGGTGGATACGGTTGTGTGAAGCCCTGACGCTCGGCATATAGACCCCCTTCATTCAGAGGCCCACGGTCTTTATCCGGATAAGACTCACCCAGATAGTTGCCGGTGAGTTTCCAGGTTATAGCTGATTTGGGGCGCGAGGAAAGTGTGTAGTCTAATATCCCACGTGGTTCTTTCATTTGATCAGCTGCTGGATCTGGGTTCATTTCAAAGCCGGTGTTTTGAACAAGGATAGTGAAGATATATGTGTGATTTGGGAGGGTTGTGAAGTTGTAAGTCATGTTTCCTTGAGCGAGAGCTGCGCCGTCGTCGAGAGAGCCGAGGTAGGTGCTGTTGAGCCAGACTGAACTCCCATATGCAACCCCGCCTTGAGTGGAGAGGAAGAGGGAAGTCTCGTTTCCTGTGGAGGTAAAGATTCCGCGGTATAGAATGACGCCACCACTTGTGTAGCCGTAGTCTGCGATGAAAAGACAGGTTGGTGTGAGGAGTGGTCGGCGTGTATTGTTGGTGCTGGTGTGATCTGCAAGGGTCCATTGGGAGTCGTCGTAGGTTTCTTGGATCTCGGGTAGGTTGTCGATGTATTTCCACTCCAAGTTGTTGAGATCTGGAATTTTAATCGTAGGTTTGATATATTCAAGTGTAGATGACCATTCTCCTGTGGCTTCGTTTTGCGTAAAGGGTAGCTCTTCTCCGTTGAACAACAAGCGATCAACACTAGTTGGAACTCCCAATATGTTCAGTGGTACCGTGCTATTAACATCACCCACGATCTGTAAAGTGTTGTCGTCCATTGCCACCGATCTAATGAGATAACCCGCCTGAATAACCACAGAAGTGGTATTCCCAATATTAGCGCTGTAATTCCCCCACATCCCCTGCTTCTCGAAATCCATAACCCAGAAATTATAAGCCGTATTGCGATCAACAATATAGATAAAAAGATCTCCAACCCGCACAACTCTACGAGTAGAAGATGTCTCCCAATTCAAAATAGTCGTTCCATTCCGATTAGCAATTTGAAGGCTTGGTCCCTCAAGCAACGTACCATTGTCAGTCCCAGAAACCGCAAGTTCATGGGTCTCTCCCGGTCCACCATAAACCACCAAAACCGTCCTCGCCTCAAACTCCTTCCAAGTAAAAATCTCCGCAGTCGAATACAGCAAATTCATCTCCACAACCCAATAATCCGTAACATGCCACTTGGAATCCCTCCCCCCCAGCATCAAAGCCCCACCAAGCTGCGGCACCACAAACATACCCTCACTAGTATTCGCCACAAACCTATACAACGCCATATCGAATGTTGAATAATTCGCATGTCGCACAGCATATAGATTCGTTGCTGTTCCATTCCCGAAAAGCGGAGTTACGGTAATAGCTGGGTTATCCGTGTAAAGAGTCGTTGATAGATTTTGAACACTTGCGTTGGAATACGCAGGTGTAACTTTGAGAAAGTTCGCTTCGAGTTTGAGTTCCGAGTATTGTTCTCGGGCGATGCCTCTTTGCTCGTCGATGACGGCGGCGTAGTCGTAGGATGTGTAGCCGAATGGAAAGGCGAGGTTGCCCCAATTCGTACCCCCCTAGCAATGTTAGGAGGTAAGTAAAGTTGACTTGGGGATACCTACGAAAGTCATGTATATGTTAATCAAGCCTGGCGATGAGGCGAAGTTATTCTTCATAAAGACCCGCACGAACTCTGGACCGAATCTCTGGAGACATTGCGCATAGCCAGGTCCCTTTCCCCAAGTCAATATTCTGCGTTACATCACCAAAAAGTATAGTAAACTTACACCCCAAGCATCAAAAGTCCCGCCCTGCCACTCAGTAGCGGCCTCGAACCTCGAAGGACTCAAAGTCTGCTGCCGTTCATAATAGTAAGTGGCAAGAGCATCATCAGCCCACACTGTTGGATTCTCGCAACTGAAAGCCAGCGGATAAGAGTCGTGTCCCCAAATATCAACATCCCCCAGACTCGAATTATCAATCCTCCACTCGGGTGCAAAAATCCCGCCCTTGGGAGGAGCACTGGAATCGTTGTCGATGAACGGGACTACGATTCCCGCCGCTCTATACATGTCTAGAAGTCCCTGCATATACTCCGCATCACACCTAGTATACGGTCTATCATAACTTGTATAATTCGTACATGTATCGGCGTCTACATTAGAATTGTAATACTCATTCTCCGCCTGTACCAGAATAACCGGTCCACCATTTGTAATCTGTGCTTTAGCAATAGCGGCGCCAACGCTTTGGATGTAAAGTTTTGTAGCGTCCGTGTAATCCGGGGCTATTGTCCTCAGAAGTCCCGGAATGCGTTGGAGCCAGCCTGGATATCTGCCCAGAGTCATTGGCCATTTGAAGTCGCTTAAGAACCAATTCACTTACCCACCTCCACTAACCTCCCCGTTGATATAAGGTCCCGGTCTGGCAATCAACCACACCCCCGCCTTACTAGCAGCTTCAAAGAAGGGTTCCAACGCAAAGATACCATCTGCACGATACACACCTTCCTCGCCCTCCAATACGGACCAATTGATATAGAAAGATACAGTATTGAATCCCATCGCCTTAATCTTCTGCATAACATCACCCCACAAATCCGGAACCGGAATGCGGAAAGGATGGAATTCCGCGCTGAAGATAAATATCCTCTGGCCATGGATTAGGAGAGATTGTGAGTCGTATGTGACCTGGAATTCATTAGATAAAAAGTCAGATGATGGGATTGGTTTACTCACTATATCTTGCAGCAACTCAGACTCCCTTCTTACTTTCCACCCCATGGATAAGGCAACCTGTGTTGCTAAAAGCCACAGGAAGATGCTTTTGAGAGGTATCATGGTTATAAAGTACTGAGACAGAGAGTCTTACATTACTAGAAAGAGGGAGGAAAGGATTTCAAAGGAATGAAACTTAGACGTGTAGACGACGCGAGGTTGAAGGTTCTGGGACCTACATGATGCATATGGCGGGGTAACCGGGAAGGATAAACTTTAGGGAACAAAAATGGGGTCGTACTCATCTGCCACCGAGGTGAGTAGATAACAATACGCCTGTTTTGGGAAACTTACTACCACTTGGAAGTAGGCTAATTTCAGTAGCTTATCATAGCACTTGGTATCTCGAATTTATGAGCCAGACAAGCTCACTCAGCATACAAGCTCACTCAACCCATATCACAAAAGAAAGCTAGAAGTAAAAACCCGCTGGAATTGTGAATTCTCAAAACGCCTATCAATAATCAATGGTATCGAAAAAAAGAGAGAGATCCAGTCTGGCCGCTAAACCTGCAAATCCACAAAGACCCCCAAAGCGCCTCAAAAAATGCCAAAGACATCACCGCTCGCTATCGTGACTAGCGCTCTAATAGACGCCAGATAATGAAACCCATATCCCCGATTCCCGTAGGGATTAAGGCTCGCAGTCGCTCACAGGGATAGCTTCTACATCCCAAGCATTATTTTCAACACCATGGCCACGAGAAGAATGACGATCCCTGCGATTGCCCGGTCTATCCATATGGGAACACCGGTATCTGATCTGCGTTGAGCGGCTAGCTGAGCGAGCTGTGCTTGGGTATGACGAGGTATTTCGGTGGTAATGTAGTGTGTGGAGCGAGAAGCCGTGGGTCGGGGGACGGTTTGTCCGGGAGCTGCTGGTGGATATGTCGAAGAAGAAGACGCAGCTTGACTCGAGCTCCCCGCCGTCGTCGGAATATCAGGCGTAGTCTTCACAAACCCCTCCGCGAGTTCCGCCTCTGTCTCCTCATTCGAATTGGAATCAGACGGTTTCTCCTTCCCCATCTCATCCTTAAACCCCATCTTCAATTCTTTCGGCACAACCACCTCCTCCACCTTTCCTCCCTCCTCCCTCTCCTTCTCCCGAACAGCTTCCTCACACTCAGCAAGAATCTCCCGATTACTCTTCCCACAAACCCCACATCTCCATCCCCCACTCCCCTCCGCGATCCTCTCCCTCTCTTTCGGACTACACTCCAACCCCCCTAGTTGCCCCTTCGCCTCCGTCTCCATAAATGCCCTTAGGGCTACTAATGCTGTTCGGATTCCCCAAGCTGGTTGCCACGTCTCTTCGTGATGACCTGAAATACTCAGACATATCTCGCGGTTCGCCTCGAAACGGCCCGAGGGGGTTAAGAAGCGGAAAGATGGCGGGCGGAGAGGGTAGGTGGGCGGGAGGACGATACGGCCATGGTAGATGCCGTTTGCAAAGGCGGAGGATGGGGGACCGCGGAGAGTGAAGTGCCATTCGAATAGGTCGGAATCTGAGGCGGGGGAGGCATGGTAGTCGGGTGAGGGGGACGTTGAGATTTCGGCTGCTTCGCGGACTAGATATTGATTAGATCAAGTTACCGAATCAATGTATACGAATATAAAGACTCGATGAATTGCAAAAGGTAGGGGAGCTCACGAATGCGCTTGATGGTGGGGGACTTGGAATTGAAGCGTGGAGTCGCCATGCTGGGCGAGCGAACCACGAGCTAGAGAGGAGCCGCAGACGCAATGCAGGCAATAATGATTCGTGCCACCAAGTATCGTCGCACAAGATAAATCAAAAAAAGGGTGTGTGTTGGGAGATGATATAGAAAGGATGGATGATTGGAAATGGACACCTATATATCTCCAGGTTTACTCGGGACGTCTCTCAATCAAGTAACCATCGATAAGCGGGCTGTTTCCGTCTGAACCTTGGAACGCTTCCACCGTCAGCTGATCAAAGCTACAGTACTGACCTAGCAGCTAGCTTGCATTCCTCAAAAGTCAAAACCTTGATCATGGACTAGTTCATGGACTAACTGACTGGTCTAGAGCCATCTATTCTGCGACTTTTCAATTTCAATGCAGCGTTTGGAAGCTATGCTGTCAAAGTCCTTGATCTATGGATAGTTTAAGGCTGAACAGGAAAACAAACATACCCAAGCGAATCCTGACAGAAAGTGATTAGATAATTCATCAATTTCTCTTCAATTAAAACTAGTGCTAAATCATCATAAGTTCTAATATTCATCCAAGCTTTCGGGGTATGCTACAGATAATACAAAGATCCAATTGAACCTCAACCACCAACGCCATGCCAAATGCCCCGAAACGTTCCTCATCCCCTTCAATCCACATCATCATCCTCATACGACGGCCAAATCTTAGAATCGTCTTTCTGCCGGGTCAATGTATTCCCTAGCAATGTATTTGTAACCATCCCCAGCTTCTGCACATTATTGATCCCCATCTTCTGAACATGCGGCCAATCCATCTGTGTATTCCGATTTGGGGTTTGCCGTTCGGCATAGTCTTCGTCGCTGCTTAGACCGTCGAATTCATCATCTAACAACCCCCTCGGCTGCAAGTTCTGCATCGATACATTATCCGTCCTCCCAGAACCTGGGCCGCCAGCATCGGTATACTCATCTGGCGTTCTTCCTAATATCCGGTCTGCTTTAGAGAGTGGTCGACTGGGCGTTCGTGTAGGATAAGCTACGTAATGTCTGGCAGCTCCTACTTGTTTTTTGGGGACGGCTGGGGGGTCGTGGCTATCGTGACCCCATCCAGCGGCTGATTCTCGAGCTCGCTGTTCCTCTCGTTCTCGTGCTATTCTGTCTCTGGCTGCCAGCCAGTTTGGACTTGGTTCCCAGCTCCAGCCATCTCCGGTCGTTGTGATAATAGGAAAGGGCCACAATGCTCTTCTTGGTCCAAATAGATGTAGAAGATTGTTTTTCCAGCCTAGATCAAATGCACTTGGAAGTTTGTCGGCATCTTGCTCGTCTAGATATTCTTCATATCGTTCACGGGCTCGCCGGCGTTCGTATGCATCGTATTGCTCGCGTGTAGGCTCGCCTTCGTGTCTTCCATCCTCGTTTCTCGGCATATCCTGTGGGCGATTTGCTTCCATCCCTTGAAGCGGCTGGCCATAACCTGAATCTACGTTCATTTCACCCGCCATGTGCTGTCCCCGCATCTGTTTCCGTAGAGGGGAGAGATATCTGGTCTTCTCCAAACACTCAATAGTAGTCTGTCCCCTAGATGCAAGAAGAATATGCCAGCCAGTAAACCCCGCCAAGACCAAGCCAATAATCCCCGAAATTACAGCCAGCATCACATAATTTACTGGCATCAACGAATCCGTATATTCCCCTTCATTCAAAATCTCCCTCCAAACCCAAGTGGCCGAAACCCCGAAGCAAAGAAAGCAGAATAGCGTCGTGTAAATGAGAAACAGCAGAAATGGCTTATAATTTCGAAGACCGACGCACGTAGCTAGCCAGGGACAATGGTGGTCCATCTTTAGCACACATGTTTTGCAAGTCGAGCAGTGATGCGCTCGATCGGGCTTCCGTGCCTGGCATTTCTTGCAATACCGTAGTTCTCCATTCGATTTAACCGTGAAATTCGTTGCATTCGGGGGTGCATGTGTAGGCAACGAGCTGTACCCATTTCCTCGTGACGTCGTCCCTGGACTTGTGAAAACGGCAGTGGTATAGGACCAGTTGAGGAGGATGTATATAGCGATTCCGAGGAAGGAGGTGCCATTCCCTGCAGCTTGTCAGCTTCCGCATTTGCAACCACCAAACCACCACCAGGCAGCTGAAGCAGAACAGGCAGAACAAACCTATCCAAGCACTTTTAGCAGGCAGAAACCCAATCTTTGCTTCTACCCATACAGCCCAGCTGGTAACACCATACACAAAAGCGAGCGGGAAATAAGTGACGCCTAGACAGCAGTACCGTTCGCACTTTCGAGCCCAGCGGCGAGGCATCCTGGTTGGAGATCTGGGTGAGGTCGAGCGTGGTGATGCAAGGGGCGCCATTACTTCTCACGGTGGAGGCGAACGCGGGGTATCATATCGCACAGGACAAGTTGATAGCAAAAGAGAAAAAAGGAGTTCGTGGTGGGTTGTAATGCGAGAAATACGATGTTGTGTTTGAAGGAGGCTGTGAGCGCCGCTTCAATAACCGGAACACCGGCGAAAAGGTCCCGGTGCCAACCCAAAGCCACGCGAGCAAGCGAACCAGGAAGTTCAGGGGGAAATACGCTGATCACTACAGTATGCCAGCAAACTTCCATGCGTTGTTCTGAATGAGCTCCGCTGCCATACTCCCTCAGATAAAGCTACAAATTCTATCAACCGAGAATATTCCTATTTGACCTCACAATTCTAGAAACTGTTGTCAACCTGCTGCGCTGTAACATATCCACTCCCGAGCCACTTTGATGCGGCGCTCTCGCTTGAAATAGAACGCGGCCGCAGATGCCAATTTGTCAGTACAGTAGGCATCAAGCTGACCGCGTCGAAAGCGCCGATTAGCAATGCAAAATCACGTCTGCAATCTAGAAGTAATGAATGCAAGAAAAGGTGCCACGTTACACTATGTAAGGCTGGCTATCCAAAGTCGCAGCATCCTCAAGCTAGAACAGACTCCCTCAAAAGCCAACTCGAGTATCATTTTGCAAATCCGCGTACTCAGAATAATACAATACAGCTCAAGCCTATCAACTACCTAGCAAACAACCAAGTGCCAGACCTTGCTCAAGAGAAAGCAAATAAGTGATTATAATGCACACAATATCCACCATTGCAAATCTAGGCTATGTAACATATCCAGCGCCCCCAACCACCCAACCCCTCCACATTATTCCTACAGATTCAGAAATGCGTAGCTACAGACTGAGCAACCCAACGCCAATTCACCAACCCATTCATATCTTGTTTCATTCGCCCATAATGTCATCTTCTTCCTCCTCCGGCTCCGCCGCCGTCCCGTTTTCTCCATTTTCGGTGTTCTCCTCCGGTTCATCGGGCGGTTCCTCATCCAAGAGCTCTCTTCTCCGAAGGTCCTCAACTGTGCCTTCCTCCGGTTCGACATCATCAGCAAAAGGATCATCGTCCTCTTCTTCTTCGACGACGACCTCATTGCTCTTCTGCGCCGCCGCCTTCTTCGCCGCATCAGCAGCCTGCTGTGCTTTGCTCTTGTGGCTTTTCTTGGCTTTGGGCTTTGGATCGTCCAGATATGCGGCGACATCTCTGAAATTTGGTCCAAGTCTATGTCGGTTTCGCAAGATGCGTGGTCGAAGTTTGCCTGCTAGTGGGCCGGAAGCATCGATGATCTTGGCATGTATGCCCAAAACAAGCTTGCCTGTAAATTCGCAAAGCTGCTTTTCTGCATTCAAGGCTTCGCTTTGGCGCTCGCTCTCGGAAGAAGCCTCATTTCCATCCTCGGAATCTGAGTCGGCATCCTCTGGCTCTTCATCCTCTGCTGGACCTTCGAGCTTCTTGTTATTTTTCTTTGCATGCTCCTTCTCCAATGTCGCAAAGAATGAAGTCAATTCAGTTTGAACCTCGGGAACAACTACTTGGACAAGACTCTGCAAATTGATGTTTTCATCAAGCGAAGCGCCCTCCGATCTCGTTTTCCCCCTTAATTGTGTGAAAGCAACATAAATGTCAATGATAGTACCTGCACCTAGAACTCGTACGGAGTCTGCAGTACCACGAGAGGAAGTAGAGGCAACTAGATTTGTAACGAAAATGTCTTGCCACTCCTTTAGTTGGTCGATTTCGATATCAGGTATCTCGTCGTTGGATTCAAGTCTTTCCTTTAGGCTCGATATCTTCCACATGAAGTAGAACATGACTGATTTCATGCCAGAAATCACAACCTGGTCCTCCAAATCATTCATTGCGTCATCATTAGTGTCTTCGAAAACACCCCTAGCCACGATATCAAGAAGTATCAGGATGGGCAACGCAGCATTGCCACTTGAGCTCGACTCTAATGGCTCGATGCAATTTGATATGCATGCTAGCTGGTCAATTCTCGCAAGGACATGCGAAAGATCTCCGAGGACCTTCATTTTAAGATTGCCACGTGTAGCCATCGTTGTAACTTTATTGATTTTCTGCAAAGCGCTTGTCGTATTCTCCCAGAGTGTTGCAAGTTTGGCATCTGTCGACTCTTCTAACTCTTCGTATTGGCGTGCATGAAGTAAAGCGGCTGCGGCTTCTGCCAAAACATGTTTATCAGAATGGGCACTGAATTGTGTACTGATCTCGTCTAGGAGTTTGTTATATGCCGTGGTATCTTGACGAAGTTCCTGGAAAACCCCGAGATTCAGTACATGTTCGAGTCGCAATACAATTGTAGCGGTTTTGGGATCAGCCCCAAACTTTTTAAGTAAGCGAGGTATGAGACCAGCTAAATTCCGCGCTGTTGTCTCTCCTGCTTCCGAGGTTTCGGCTCTTGCATTCCTCTTTTTGCCTTTATCAGCCTCCTCTGTTTGCGCGAGAGTCTGCTTGACAACGGCACTGAGGATCTCGAGCAGGATCAATTCTTCTTGCTCATTTGGTCTGAAGGCCTCCTTTAAGGCACGCTCGGTGTCGTCGCCAGCAAGTACAGATGAATGATCGAAAAGGAGGTACCCAGCCAATGCCTCCCATTCTTTGAGGTCAGGGAGTTTGTTGTACAAAGCCTGGGCAGCGAGAGTAAATCTGGACTCGGTGGGAGTAATGGTCAAGAAGCTAACAGGTTCATTGTGGGCTGGGAACTCCTCCTGGCCATCAATATCGTAACTGAGGAGAATTTCGGCAAGGCATTTCAATCGGATCCATCCAGTGCGTGGTGCTTCAAAATCCGCTTCATCCTCGACCTGAAGATACCCATCGACCACTTCATCACCTCCGAGATCTTCGATTTTTGATTCATATAGGTCGTTCATATTTTCGGCGAAGAATCCCACAACTGCTTTGCGAGCTCTTGGTTCAGAATCGAAAATGAGCTTTCCAATATTATCAATATCATGAGGCTCCAGCAGCCCTACTTGTCGAATCATATCAATCACTGTGACTGCAGCAGCTCGAACGGCGGGATCTGCATCCTTGGTTGCTATTTCAACGAGACGATCTCGAAATCGCTCAATGAAAGTATGCATGCCATCGACGAACCTTGGATTCTTCGTGATTCTGTCAATCTGCTTAAGAATCTCAAGGCGCACTGCTGATTGTTCATCCGACAACATCCAACCCATATAGCGCAAGTAAGATCCCTCTAGAAAAATCTCCGACAGGTTACACACCCAATCGCCAAGCGCCTCGACACACTCCACGCGAATCTTTGGATCCACGTCGCGATATCTGTTGGTATAGACCGTGGTGAAGTAGTCATTTATCGTATCATTCAGGAAATCTTTATGCGCCTCGATCGCTGCAAGTTTCTTTTGAAAATCCGCTAATCGGGCCTTATTGACACTCTTCTTTCTGCTTTCGCCTTCGTACTGACGCAAAAGCTTTGCTGCGACATTCGCCTCCTTCGTGGAAACAATGCACAACGCAGTGTTCAAGGTTGTTGCTATAAGAGTAGCTGTATGGCGAAACGGGCGAGAGCGAGAAGAAGTCAGAGGAATAAGCCAGCCATGCATGGCATTCAAGATTTCCGTTTCGAACATGAGTCCAGATTCATACATTGCTTCAATGAGTAGGTGAACGAAGTCAATCAGAGAACTCCGGTACCCAGCGTAGGCTTTGATTTTAGATGATAAGGGATAGTCCGCGACGCCCTCCTAATAAATTGTTAATTAAGTCGCTTGCAGAAGTGAGGAAAACAACCTACAGCTTGGTATTCCTCTTGAAGCTCTCCCAATCGAGTCTCGACGTTATCTCCATCATTGATGTCATCTTCCGTAACTCGCAGATTGCATCCGGCGCACTTCAGCATGAAGTTCACAAACTCGGTCAATGCACCCGGGGGATCATTTCGGAACTTATCAAGCCATGTCGCGATAGCTTCTTCGACCGGTTCCCGATTGGTAAACACGCCCGCTAGGAGGGATTATTAGCTAGGATTTTACTAGACAGACGAATGCGCTCACCAAAAAGTCCTTCCGCCGAGTCGTCCACTATCACCACTCTCTTGACCTTCTTGGGACGCTGAGGGAGGCGCACTGCGGGGGCTGTTTCGGGGGCTGCTTCTTCTTCTTCGTGCGCCGATGTTCCATTGACTTTGGGTTTTTTGGCGGCCGGTTTTTTCGCAGGTTTGGCCTTTCTGCGCGGTTTCCTTACTTCTTCCTCAACAGCACTCTCTTCGCTTGCTTCCTCGTCCTCGTCTTCTTGTTCTTGTTCTTCATTCTCCGACGCGTCGTTCTCACCCTCTTCTCCTCCCCTCTTTCGTTTTGTGCTCGCGGTGCCAGGTTGCGTCGAAGGCGCATCGGGAACAAATTTCTCAGGTGCTTTCACAGCGCGTCCAGATTTGCGCCGGCCGCCCGTCGCGACGACAGGACCGGCGACGTCGTTATTGGAAATATCCATTAGTGGCAGTCTGGGGGTAGTCATTGATGCATCTGCGGTCTTCTGTGCGATGGATGTTGGTGGGAGAGGTTTATTCGTTTTCAATGTTGCGCGGCGCGTGTGGATTTGGTGTTATGGAATCGGTCGCGAAGGGGAAATCGCGAAGGGCAGCGGCGTTTGCACCGAGCGGTTGGCGGGCAAAATCATCTGGGGTTGATTTCCAGGCCAGGCAGCAAGGCAGCCACACCTTACCCCTGATCCTGGTTAGTCAGCTCGTGACCTCTTCCCCCAATTTAGAGCTTGGATTTCATCAAGTCCCGACTTCGACGAGTTCATTGTTGCACCACATTTCCCTTACTTTGGACCATCCGTGGCATCGCCTCTACCCTCAACTTCGGTCGTTAGGCATATGGAATATCTCGTAGAATTTTCCCCAAATTTCCCCAAAAAGATGACCCACCTGCTTCGATAACCTGCCCCGCCAATGGCATCTCCGTTTCCTCCCTCTTCCTCCTCGCCTGGGGATGGGCGTCTCGTGGTTGAGTTATCGCCCCAGAAGACATCGGCGTTGACCACCATGACCTTCCAATACCCTCTCAAACTCATTTCACCATCGCCCACTTCTTACCAAAAGAGCATTCTCGTGTTTTTATTAACTTATGGCGGAGGTCTTGTCGGCGGCGATGAAGTCAAACTTTCTATTGTCGTCCAAAAGAACTCGAAATTGAGTATTGCCACTCAAGGATATACCAAGATCTTCAAATCGCCTTCCCGGGATGTCATCACCAAACAAAAACTTCAAGTGTCGATTGATGATGGCGCTGCTCTCTGTCTACTCCCGGATCCAGTTCAACCATTCGGAGAAAGTGTCTATGAGCAGTCCCAGATGTTCACAATATCAGAAAGCGGGTCTCTCTGCCTGCTGGACTGGTTTTCGGCCGGTAGAACCGCCAGAGGGGAAGATTGGGATTTCTGGCGATACAGTGGACGTAATGAGGTATGGGCTACCGGGCACGGACCTTCAAAACTACGACTGCTCTTGAGAGATAATATTCTGCTGGACGCGGATGCGAAAAGTGATGAAGAAACCCATCTAAAGAAAAAGATGCAAGCTTTAGACATATTTGGTACGATGGTATTGCGCGGGCCACTCTTGGAATCAATGGCTTCATTTTTCATGGCCGAGTTTACGGCTTTGCCCAGAATTGGAGCGAGGGATTTTAGATCCCAGGGTATGAAGGATGAGGATAATTCACAAGTCCTTTCCGCACAAGAGACGTGGAGGAAGAGACGTTTAAAACAAGAATCGGAAGATGGAGTGCTCTGGTCAGCTGCAAAGGTTCGGGGCTGTACTGTGGTCAAGTTTGGTGCTCGAACCGTTGAAGGGGGCCGTCTGTGGATTGGAGATATGATCAAAGAGGAAGGCTCCATATCCGATTGCTTTGGGGAAGAAGCTTCTATGAGCCTACGGTGATGACCTCTGAGCTCTGCGAAACGGGGAAGAACAATTGTCTTCATGCTACCCTGGACCTCTCCTCTCCAAGCCAAAGTAGCTATTACCTTGTTACCCTTGTCTCACGTTTGATATCTAATCTCCTGCGTCAACCATCAACCAAAGTGACGTCGTCCAATAATCAACCGTCCAATAGCAAACGTTGTCCATTAGAGAGATGAACGGCGATAGATTTCACATCAAGGTAGCTAGCTACCTTGGTAGGTAGGTATTTAATGCGCAAGCCAGATAAAAATTGATTGGTTGTGGTGCGCCAAAATTTTAAAGAGTCGCGGGCCGAATATATCTTCACCCTCTTCGGTGAAGGAAGGAGCGAGGGTGCTCGACTCAACTTCAAAATTCTTCTCTTCAAACCCGCGACCAGGTGTGATGCGCCTTCATCACCCCCACACCCGTCCCCCACTACCACGGCCCTCTCTCTTTCCTACTCGAAATCGCCAAAATGTGTCGTCTCACAGTCGTTCAATACCGCGCAGCAGAATGCGGCCACAGCCGTAAGCCCGCCCTCCCTCTTTACAGCCAAAGAAACCCCAACTGACCCGCCTCCCAGTAATGTACCGTGACTCCTGCCGCATCAACAACCGCTACTGCTGCGAACTCGACTTCTGCCACGTCGACTACTACGAACTGGAAGAATTCTGCGAACTCTGCGAACAACGCATGGAGTACCAGGCTGAAGCGCGACGAAAGGAGGAGATGAAGGATGTTTTGGAGGAGATGAAAGATGGGTTTGGTGGGAAGGTAGATGTGAAGATGGAGGAGGTTGAGGAGGGGGAGATTGGCAAGGAGGAGGTGTGTGCCGAGGATGTTTGCGCTGAGATAGAGGTGAAGAAGCAGAAGCTTGAGGAGATTGAAGAGAAGATTAGGGTTGCGGGAGACACGGAGAAGGAGCTTCAGAAGAAGATTGGTGAGTGGGCTTGTGGGATATTGGCGGAATGGATGAGGTGCTGACTTTTGGGGTAGCTGATGCGCTTTTGAAGGCGGATAGGGAGGATACGGTTATGGAGGATTGCTGAGGCTGATGCGAAGGTGAACTGGTAAGTAGAGTATCGTAGCATGGATTTGGATCGTCGCTGAGGCTGACGTGAAAGTGCTAGCACAGAACAACATATGCGCCCAGGTTTTCATGAAACCGGCGAAAGGAAAACGAGATATGCTCTAAGGATAGCTTTCAAGGATACCATGGGACTATAGACTTGCTTCAAAAACGGGAGATGTAATTTCAAGAATCTGCAACCTAGCTAGATTTCTGCTTCGGCAAAGGAGCTTCAATGTATAATGCACGACGGTCCTCTTCCGGAATATCGGGTATTGCAAAGAATCTCTCCCAGAAACCGGACGAGCAGAATCGAACCACGAAGTCTAGCTCCAGGCAATTCAACTCGCTATCGGCGTTTGGGAATTCTTTGTTCTCAAGAAACAACCTCGTTTATAAAGCTTTCAGAACAACGACCAAACAACATCAAGAATCCCCCAAAACAAAACACCCCCCTCAAGTATATAACCCCCATCTCTTCCCCCCTCTTCTCCCCCCCACACCCATTTCCTCAGCGAAAATGTGGAACCAAGTCATCATCCGAATCTACACCTGCGGTCACAAACACCTGACCAGACAGGGCTGCGATCGCAAGAACCGCGAAATCTGCGATGATGCGCGACAGCGCGAAATTTACGTTCGTGATATTTGTGATGATTGCTATGATAGAGGGTATGATTGATAGGTAAGGAAAAGGAGGGTAGGTAAGGGCGAGAGGTTAGTTGGCTAGTTGATTTAGGTCCTGGCAGTGATTTTTCGCTTCTTTGATTAGATGGTAGGGTATAGATAGGCTGGTCTGGGAGCTTCTTGGAAGTTAGGACTGGGACTGGATATAGAATAGAATAAAAATGAGTTTTTTTTAAAATTTAAGTTGAGTAATTTGGGTATGTGTGAGTGATGTTTTGTAGGTTTGTAGTGAGGGTTGAAAGTGAAAGAAAGGGTCGGAAATGGTTGTTCTACGTGCTTTGTGAGTAATTTGAGTAATTTGGGTATGTGTGAGTGATGTTTTGTAGGTTTGTAGTGAGGGTTGAAAGTGAAAGAAAGGGTCGGAAATGGTTGTTCTACGTGCTTTGTTGGCTGTTACAATGCGCCACTTTTAGAACAATGTTTGGGTTGTTTAACGCCCATTCACGCTCTACCTCTTTTGAAAGAGTATCAAGCTATACAATACATAGTAGCAATGATATCCGAGGTCAAAGTGTAGAAAATGTTTACAAGCCGTCAAGAAGGCGGCTTGAGGATATCTCAAAACTAAAAAGCTTAGGTGGTTTGCGATTTGATTTCCCAAAGTTGCCATTGAAGCATGGATGAGAAGGTTGGTAGAGCTACACTATAAGGAAAGGAGATTTGGACGGTGTTTCGCTTAGGACTAAAGGGGGCGGATCACGTTACTAGCTCTCCAGAGTAGCAAGTCGATTTTCGTTACATTGAACTTACCTTGAGTAGTTATAGAGAATTGAGAGGGAGTAGTTCATTCGTTGAATGATAATTGAAGGAGATATCAAGAGGTGTACTACGTAGCTGTAATTCCCCAGAATTAGAAAGTAGAAACCCTGAACTTGAGAAGGACATATTTCCTGGATCTTCATCATCTCATTTTTCAAGTGGTCTCCGTTGCTGCCCTTAAAAATTGACACAATCTCTACACTGACATCCGGGCATGCCCATCGAACCCTTTTCGTCTTGCAGTGTCATTGATGAACTTTCATGGACTCGACTTGGAGAATTTGACGCAGCTGATCGTTCTATCTCAATGCTATTCAATTGACCGTTGATTCTTTGTGATATTTAATGGAGATTGAGCTTCAAATTGAAGGATAATTAAAAGAGATACCAAGATCTGGGCCGAAGTAAAAAAGTAGAATCCTACGTGAGCGAAATACCCAAGTACCTTGCTGATGAGTGTGGAGCACCATCCTTACTCCCGCTTTACCCTCATTATGCGAAACCTCATAAGATAATTGGGCTCAGAATGAGAGAAGTTCTCCCGTTTTCAAAACATCTCCCATTTTAATCTTATGATATTGTGCCAGACCGTTGTGGACATTACAGATTGTCAAGAATAGTTGATTGAATTGATTGTTGCTCGGAATTGTATGCACCTCCTGAGCAGAGTTTTACTATATGGACCACACCAAGCAATGCTGATTATGCGATGTCAAAGCTTATTACACAGATTAAAAATGGGAGTAAAAGAGCGGCGGTCTAAGCCAATTAGTGTGGTATGTTACGACCTTCATTCTGTTCCATATCCTGGAGACAATAAGATTTGAAATGGGAGAGGTCCAGAAAACGGGAGATCCTCTCCCATTCCAACCTTGATTCTCTTTTATTACAACAGAGAATGAACTTTAGTAAAATGGGAGAGGTCCAGGAAACGGGAGTCCCTCTCCCGTTTCAACCTTGATTCTCTTTTATTATAACAGAGAATGAACTTTAGTAAAATGGGAGAGGGCCAGGAAACGGGACTCCCTCTCCCATTCCACCTCAATTCTCTATGACGGTCTCGCACAATGAGGTCTTAAATGAGGGAGAAGGGGTGAGGTTATTTACCCAATAAATGCGGAGGAAAACCTTGAATTTGAGGGGGGAAATGGACAGAATACACCGGGAATCTTTCTTGATTTGATTTCCTACCCTATTTTTAGGAAAATAGGCCGTATCCACCGTAAAAACAACGTAATCCTGACGAACTCTCTTTTTATCAACGCACCAATCGGAATGCCACAAATTCCATCCCTCAAGCTATCGTAAACGCACCCCAAATTACAGCGCAAACCTCCGAATATACCAGTCGTTCTACGCCAAATACAACGAGAAATCCTCAAATAATGCTGTCCATGAAAGTGCGGAATCGGTCCTCAAAGTCCAGCTTCATCTTGTCCATTTGGACCTGCATTTCGTTGCGTACGGCAGCATCCTGGCACAGCAAAAATTAGGTGTTAGCTTGTGTTCTGAAACGCTTGAGTGGGCAAATTGGGGGAATTACCCATTCGGTTTGGTTCTTCTGCCACTCCTGGCGCCACTTCTCAGAATCCTTTGCCTTGATACCTTCTGGGATAGCTTGCGTGACCATGCGACGGCAGCCTTCGTTGACGCGCTTTACGCCTTCTTCGAGCTTGCGCTGTCATGAGTTTTAGTCGGTTTTTGTACGTGTTTTGATGATTTGGGGGGGAGTTGAAGGCATGGGAATTGAAGGTGAAATTGACTTACGCAACCATCCCAAACCGGAGCAAGCAATCCATCCACCAAGAAGTCTTCGTTTCCTCGCATCTTCAGCTTGGATTCGTGCTCGAGCTTCTCCGTCTTCAACTCCGATTCATGCTTTGCCTCATGCTGCAGCATCTCTCTATCATGGTCCCGCTTCTCAATCGTATTATTGGCCTTTTCCTCAGCCAAAGCCATCTCCAAGCGACGGATTCTCTCCTGGAGAACCGCGATCTCTTCCGCTGGGGTGGTAACCAGGCGGGTGCTGCTGTAGCTGGCCGCCTCGCTGGGTACTCTGGAAGGCATACCGGCAAGGTTGTGCTGGCTTGGGAGGCGAGAGGAACCACGACTCAACTGCGCGACGCAGGGGGGGCAAAGGCCGTCTTGGGGGCTTGCTTGGTTTTCAATTGGGAACTGGAGCTTCGCGCGGCAGCCCGGTTCCTCGCAGCGGGTGGCGTACTGATCCATGGCGTTAGCAGGTTATTTGTGGGGCTTGAGAGGTTCTGGGGGTGGAGAAAGGCGAAGTAGATCAGAAGGTTTGAGGTTTTGAAGTTGAGATAGATCGGGAGGGAACTTGAAGAGATTGAGACTTACCTTGGGGTGTGCATGGTGGCACCCGGCATATGGAATCAAGACTCCTTCACACATCTTGGCTGGTGGGAATTGGTGAAGAAGAAGGGGTGTTGTAAATGTGGTTGTTGAGAAGAGGTATGTCGGCTTCAACTCTGCCTTGACAGAGGAACAACCGCGAATCAAAAGTTGCTATATTTTGTTAGCAGGTGTCGCAAAATGTAGATGAAAGGATTGCATTGTATTGTAGAAAGAGAAGAAAGGACTGTACTCAATTGCTCAATGCTGGTGCTGGTGCTGGTTGCGATTGGGATTACTTACAATGTTGTTGTTGGGGATGTTCAGGAAAGGTTCCAAGAGATCACAGCTCTGCAAGAAAAGGTAGATCGGATTTAAGTTTTGCCGGGCGGTATGACTGGATCAGCTTAGCGCCTTTCATTCACGGCCATTGTTGGTGAATATGTGGGTAAGTGTGCGTTGCAGCAGATTTCAAGTTGAATTTTCATGCATATTCACCACGACACCATGTGACTTGCATTGAACAGGGTAACTCATTTGTGAGAGTTGACTTAGTTGTTTTTAGGTCTAATTATTATCCTCTCTTCCCCTTTCACTTCAACATACATTCTCTTTGATAATTGAATAAGAGTAACAGTAATTTTGCACAGTGAAAGGGGGGTAAGAACTGTAACCCCTGAAAGCTTAGAAGCGAGGTAGATCACATGATCTGGCTCAACAGGGTAGGTAGCTTAGTTATGAAAGTTGACTTGGTTGTTTTTAGGTCTAATTATTATCCTCTTTTCAGCTTTCAATTCAAGATGTGTTCAATTTCATGATTTAACAAAAGTAGCAACAATTTTGAATAGTGAAAAGGGGATAAGAACTGTACTCCCTTAAAGCTCCAAGACAAGGCAGATCACATGATCTTGCTCAACAGGATAGACTGGTCATGAAAGTTAACTTGATTGTTTCTAGGTTTAAAGGTCTAATTATTGTTATCTTTTTAGCTTTCACTTTAATATGTGTTCCATTTAATGATTGAATAAGAGTGGCAGTGAGTTTGAATAGTGAAAAGGGGATAAGAGCTATCTCTTACTTTGCAGTACTGTGTCAACATTTAAGGTTAGGACGTGCACGTAGATCAACCCCTAAAGATAGTATACGAGAGGACTGAAAGTGGGCCTCGGAGGCTTCTGGCTCGCTTGTCCAAACCTTAAATGTCGACACAGTACTGCAAAGTAAGAGATACCCCTGAGCGCTCAGAAGCGAGGCAGATCACATGATATTGCTTCACCCGGGTAGCTTGGTTGTGAAAGCTGACTTGGCCATTTTTAAGTCTAATTATTATCTTCTTTTCAGGCCTCACTTTAGTGTGTGCTTCATTTGACAATTCAAACAGAGTACCAATAGCTTTGGGTAGTGAAAAGAGGATAAGAACCCTGAGAGCTTGGAAGCCAGGCACATCACATGACTTAACTCAACAGGGTTGCTTGGTGGTGAAAGTTAACTTAGTAATTTCAGGTGGATTTATTGTTATCACCTTCACTACTAGTTTCACTAGTGTTCTTATTAAATATTGGTAGAGAATAAGTGAGACTTTGAAAGCAAAAGAGGGAATAAGAAATGTCACATATGAAAGTGGACTTGGCCATTTTAGATAAATTTGTTATGACTGCCTTCACTTCCACTTTAAGCAGTGTTCTTCTTGAATATTGGTGGGAAATAAGTGAGACTTTGAAACCCAAAGGGGGGATAAGAAATATAATCTATGGTTATTTACAAATCTAACCCCCGAATTCCGATTTTTGTACGAATCTACCCCCTTTTTTAATTCGCATTTTAATTGCGACTTTGAAACCTACAATTTTTTTAAGTCTAGCTGAAGCCTTATGGACGGACCGTAAAACCATTAGAGGCGGAGTGGCTAGTAGATCGGGTTCGATTCCTGAAAACTTGCTCCTGGTGGCGGGCACCTCCCCTCATTTTATCCTACCCGTATACGGGTAGGCTAGGATAAAAAATAAACAACTATATGCAAGAAACCTACAATTTGAGTATATGATTATTCTAATGCGATCAATAGGGCTGGCGCAATGCAGGATTAAAGGAAGGGTAGTCTTCGCGGCGAAAAGGGGGCCTGTATCATGCAGCAGTTCGTCGTCGCCGGTGTAGTGGCCGGTTCGTAGCCACAGGTGGCGCGCTCCCCCTTCTCGCAAAGAGTCAAAAGACCTACCCCAACTTAAACCCAGTATTACGCACGCCACAGCTGTCGCATCGGAACGAGCATATGCTTAAATTGCAGCTCTGAATTCAAGGAATCGTTTCCAATAAACTTTAATTCTGAAACATACAATATAATCTTACCGGGGGGTAGATGAGTAAACGTTTATTTACTCATCTACCCCCCGTTTAGAATTGAGGGGTAGATTTGTATTACAGTAGCGTATTCCAACTGGATCAAAATGCCAAGTAACTTTTTGAACCCTAATTTAAGCTTTTTGAGATCGGAATCGGCACCGGAGCGCTTAAAATGAAGCTATTCCTCTTTGAGCGTTCAAAAATCTCTAGAGTGGATCAAAAAGAAGGAAAAGAATCAATTCTTTCAAATTGCAATTCATGTAATTGGCGCTGTACGGTGACTTATTAAGGTTTGAGATGGAATTTTAATCATTTTTGGACCCATATAAAAGAATGGAAAGAATTGGCAAACTCTTAATTCATGATTCTTTCAAAAGTGACCTTGGCATTTTGATCCACCTGGAATACGCTAGTATTCCCTATAATCTAATTATTATTATCTTTTAGATACTCACTTTTGCCTATGCTCTCTTTCAATATCAACTGTGAATTAAAACTGAGTTTGAATGCTGAAGAGAGGAGAAGAAGGACACCTGACAGATTACAATCGGGGCCAATCACCTGATCTACCGCATCAATTGAGTAAGAGTATCACCCTCTCTCTCGCGTTTTGATCCTAAATTACCAATTCTTTCAGATATTCTACGAGGTGTTTCTGAGGGCCAGAGAGGGGGAACCTTGCTTGCTTCTGAAGGCTTTCTCTTCCTACCTTCGTAGCCTAAAGAAGCCAGCAAGGTCCCTCCCTGTTCTGGCTCCAGAAACCTCGGCCCCAGGGGAATCTATGCTTAGGTGGGTGGGCTTACATAACCGAGAACTACTCGTCATCCACCGTCCTAAGTTATCCTACATGTGACATTGTTTTTGTACCGGCCAATCAGGCCCTTGCATCTGAACGTCGGAAAATAGACGCACTTTTTTATTGGTCCCATCAGTAGAATCGTGAGTTCACGAATAACTGATCCTCCATTTCATTACTCAAGGTTACTTGTACATCCCTGACCCCGAACAAAATCAAACCTCCCCATACCGAAATCTTAACACAACCACAACGAATTGGGTATTTATATGAAAGTGGTAATTTGGGTCATTTCAAGCTTTAATTGTGGCAGACTATCACGCAGAATTTATTAACTCTGCCCTTTCGAACCCTATTCTCTCTTATAAGTCTAACACATTGAGATTTCAAATGGGTGAGGATAGGCTTATATCCCCCAAAAATTAGACGACCAATTTTACCATGCACTGCTAGACTGAATATGATCTTGAATTCTCGTTGTTTCATAGGCTCCTTATGTCCATGGCAACGGCAACACAGAAAAGCCATTCGGAAGCGATAGGAGCGGTAGATGGCTTCCTCTAAAATTCAGTAGTCAGCCGAGTAGATAGACATACTGTGGGCAATAAAGAGGAAGCGACAAAAGGTTAAGTGAATTGAGGCCGAGGAAAGGTATCGAACCATGGCTTCCTCTAAAACTCTCTGGCTTGCAAAGTAAAAGCGCACCTCAGAGCGAGTAGGTCCCCCACGTACTTGCAAAAATTCGCAAAACTACCTACCCTCCCATCACTATCGATCACATTCCAAAACTCCCCGCAGGCAGCGATTCTGGTGGGATAATAAGCGAGACAGGCCAAAAGAAGGCCAAAACAGTCAATTAATTTAGCTTTGTTCCAAAACAGGGCTTGATCAAGTGTTAAATTGGTTAACCGAATTAAATTACCTTGTAACAAAGGCCCGCAGAAGAAAACAAGGAGTCTCTTTTTTATATATATTCAGAGGTTCTCTTAACTTTCAATTCCATTCAATTGCTGCAATTCCGAGCACTCAGAAACTCTCAAAAATGGCTCAACACCAAGCTCACAGACAAGTCGACGACGACTACAGCGCTGGACGAGATTTAGTTCTGTGGGGATACTACTCCCCTGATTTTCCAGCTCTTTTTGAGCGGCATTTGTCCCTCCTACCCGGCACCTTTGAAATTAACCCAGTTATGAAGCAGAGAATGGCAAGACCACCTCCCGCGACCGAGAGCCATAGAGAGATAGCAGCTATCGTCGCCGAATGGTCTGAGATTTTCGATGGAGTATTTTTCTTTAATGCAGTCCTAAGGCACATTGGTCCTATCCAATTTTACGCAGCACCAGACACAAACAGCCCCTTGGGACCAACCCTTAAAAAGGGCCACTTTAGTCCCACGACGAGAAAACTCAAACTGAATATTGCGCTCGACTTGGCTCTGGCAAGATCTATAGGTGAAACCAATACTCGCGTTCAACTTCTCATCGGGACTCTTCTTCACGAGATGCTTCACGCATTTATCTTGTATTACGGAGACGGACAAGGCGAGGCCATGGTTCGGGTTCCCAGTCGCTTAGGTGGCGAAGGGGGGGATGGTCACGGACCGGCGTTTCTTAATAGTTTGCTTCATTTGAAGCTGTTTTTGAAAAAGTATATAACGTGGGATTTGATGGATGATGTTGGGTTGGTTCCCTCGGTCAAAAGCACTTTACAGAAAGCAATTGAAGTCGAACCAGATTGGTGGCCAACCCCTGAAGATCTTGCTAGATGGGGTGTTACTGTAGCGGAATTCGTCACATGGCGAGGTTGGCAACACCCTCAATCCACTCTGGAGTTTATGCGTGAGTTTGGTGTATGGGAAGCGGCATACGCTGAAGCGGATAGAGAGACGTAGATTTTCTATTCAAACACATACAAATTGCCCATACGATCATGCACACTACTCCATTGAATAATTCCCTGACACTCATCATACACTCTCATCCAATAATTCCATTGGTTTTATATAATACCTCAGTTTTTCACATTCCCTCTACATTCAATCCAAATTAAACCCTCATTGTGCATTGTTTTCTTAGTTCTATTCAGAATTTTATTCCCATCAACTTCGTTGACTTTAATGTCTTACCTCTCCTTCCACTTGCGAGAAGCATGTAATCGAAAACTATCTATTATCTGTCAAGTTCCCCGACTCCTCGAACCGAAGCTATCAGCGCCAGGCCGTCCAAACCGAAGCCACAGCTGAAATCCCCGAACTGTAACCACCCCAAACGCGCCATAATAGCTCCCGCCTCCTTGCCAAGCAACGGCGACGGCGACCAAGAGATGTGATATCGCGAAAAGCTTCATTTATCAACAATAAGCCCAGGTATCAGGAATTCCACTTTCACTCGCTTAAATAGGGGTTCAAGGCTGGAATGGAATTTTGGCTACTTAGC
This sequence comes from Hymenotorrendiella dingleyae, assembly GCA_003988905.1. Taxonomy (NCBI): domain Eukaryota; kingdom Fungi; phylum Ascomycota; class Leotiomycetes; order Helotiales; family Helotiaceae; genus Hymenotorrendiella; species Hymenotorrendiella dingleyae. The sequence goes on from QYAP01000562.1 coordinate 63,281, forward strand.
TCTGCGATAAACTCAGGCACCTTTGAATCCATCTTACTACATACCAAAATACTTCATACTATATTGTAGTAGTACAGTAACTGTTGGAACACCACCTGTAGCTAGCTAGTCAGCCTGTCACGTGTCTACCGTGCAGGTATATATACTCTCCTTCCAACCTAGCTAGCAATACCACATCTCACTTCACCACAACCAACTGAACCTACGTACGTAGTCTACACCTGTGACACCGACAGTAACCAAAAGGAGAGACTAAACGTTATTTACTCGTTCTGAGCGACCCCCGTCACAAACCCCAGATTCAAATATCTTAACAGGGGTAAGCGAAATATACGATAATTATTGATTTTGAAATCTCAAATTACAAAGCTATTAATTATACACAAGAAGCGCAATGCAATTAGAGGCGTGGATAAAGTTTCCGTATAATAGTCGTAGTTTGGGCCGCAGGGTTATTCTCACGAACTTACCCTGTCAAAAAACGACAGGGTAACCGAGATGTGCAAACCCCCTAACACTTTCAAATTCGCGACTCGGAGAGGCGTTAATCATATACTATCCGACTTCCCTACTACTCCATATCCCATCTCAAAGGCACTAATGTTTTAAATTTTGTTTATTTCCAATATAAAATCAAGTATAGGATCTATATATATGTTTAAAACAAAGGAAGCTTTACTTATAAAGTATACTCTAAAAGCTCTTTTCTTAATTATAAAATATAATTATAATTAATTATAACTCTATAAACCTTTATACTTTTAGTAATCTATATAAAGAATTTAAAATATATAGATTAGAAAGATAACCTTATTTTAAGTTAAACGATATTATGATTATAAGCCTTAATATTATAAGGATTAAATAATAAGAATATATAATAGAACGGGATCGAAAAGATAAATTATAATATACTAATATTACGAATTTTTCGAACGAATATATATTAGAATAAGATCGAAAAGAAGAATTATAAATATATAACGGATCGGGATCTATAAAATAAGAATTACGAATATATAATGGATCGGGATTTATAAAATAGTATTAAACGAAAACATATTAAGAAAGGATTAGGATCGAATATATATTAAGAAAAGATCGGGATTAGAAAATATATTTAAAAGTTAATAAAACTTAATAAACGAATTAAAATTAAATGAAATTATTAAAAGTATATGAACGAAATTATTAAGAATAATCGAACGAAGTTATTAAGAATATAGAATACTTAAATTGAAAACATCCATTTATATATTAAGATTCTTCTATTAAAACTAATAAACCTTTATTTAAATATACGAATAAATAATAATAAAGAATTATAAGAATTTAACTTTCTAATTTTCTATAATATAATTCCGACTTATAAAACTCTTAAATATCTTAATAAATAATAATAAAAGGACTTTTATATATAGATTTAATAAATATATTAAAAGATGCGCTTATTATAAAAGGGTATAAAAATAAAGTTTAGATTATTTTTAAAAGTATTTTAAGATATAAATCATCAAGGAATAGAAATATAAGTTATTTAGAGCTTATCTTTTTGAATTATTTTTGAAAAAGAAATACGAGGATATATTATATATAAAGGGGAATAATTAAATATAGGATTTATATATATATTTAGAATAAAGGAAGCTCTGCTTATAAGGTATACCCTAGGAGCTCTCTTCTTAGCTATAGAATACAATTATAGCTGGCTATAACTCTGCGAATCTTCGTGCTTCTTATAATACTATACCCCTAAAAAATTCACAGCCACGACATCAACAGGGTAAGCGAGATGTGCAACCCCCCAACACTTTCAAATTCGCGACCCAAAGATACCAATAATTTACCCATCGGTCTTCTTACTATCCCTACTACTTTATCCAACTAAAAAAAGATCAACCTTTATCCATCGTGCGATGTAATGCAGAAAAAAATATCAACGCCTCTTCGGCCGCGACGCTGACAGGGTAAGCGAGATGTGCAAGCACACCCGCAGCATTTCAAGCCACCAAGAGTCATTTTTACGCCCTCTTTCGCAATGGAAAGTAAATGAGTCTACTGGATGATGTGTCTCGCAAATTCGAGGAGCGTTCTTGGTTGATGGTTGTAATCTTACTAATTTTCATGATTTTTCACACTTGCTGGTTCGCCAGTTGAGAACTTACTGTAGGTAACTTCGATGTTGCTCTACGGTATTCAAGTTTAGGTTGCAATTGATCATTGAATGATGAAATGCACTCTATTGTAGTAAGCTTCAGATCTGGAATGACAATGGTGCATGTCAAGTGACGGAAGTTGCTCTATTCCCAAGCACGGATTTTGTACTGTATTCTAGAATCCCAAAGCGGGGTCTCTTTCTACGATTTGAAAAACTATATAAATAGAAGACTCGTTTCTCATATTCCATCATCCATGGTAAAGAAGATTATTTCGTTAGTCGTGACTCGTGATATACTAGCTGGTTAATATGTTGTCGTTTCTCGGTGTCACGTTAAAAGTAGAGTTAAATAAAATATAAGGAAAAAAAGAAGTTTATTGCAAAGTGGTTTCAGAATTGAAAACCACTGTGAAAACGCCTAGAGTTGCCCACCCGCGGTGGGTATTTCAAAAACGGATTTTCGAGTTTGACAAAAGGAAATAATGACTTACCGAAGCTTCGCCTGCCTGGGCGAGATGTCTAGAGAAGTGAAATCTTGTCTGTCTGTGATCGAGTGAGAGATTGCGCTACTTACTCAGAAGCCTTGTGGAAAGACTTCATGCGATGCTTGACGTGCCGAATCTCCTTTGCCGAGTTCTCTGGACGGAATCGCGGAGGGGAGGGGGAGAAGATCTCCTGGGTGAAGGCCTCCAAGACCGGAGCGAAGAGACGACGTTCGCTCAAGAGCCAAGCGCTGAAGTCTGAGTCTTCAATCACTTTGGTCAGTTCGGCGAGACGTTTGCGTTCTTTACTTTCCTCGTTAGTTGTAATCTTTCGGTCTTCAACCAGATGGTTGTATTCCTCTAGATCGCCAGCGTCGCGGGCCGCGATCTGGTCGGCGTGGTTTCTATCCTGAAACCATGCTAGAGCCGAGAGTTCCAAGAGGCATTGGACTCGCTCAAGAACGGGCTTGAGCCGAGCCCAATCCTCGTCAACTCGATTGTCCCATTGAAGGCGGGTCAGGGACCCGCCTTCATCGCGGAAGACGGAGATGGCTTGAAATCCATAGAGGATGAATTTGAGGACGTGGCCGTGTTCCCTCAGGGTCTGCCTTTGCTCGGCAGTGAGGGATGGCAAGTCTGCGAGAACAGATGCATGCGTTTCAACGGTGTGACCCGTTGGGTGACCGATCTCCATCTGCTGTCCAGCGCTAGCGGGCTGGCGGTCAGGGCGACCTGGAGTGAGAGCATTACGGACCAAGTTGACGGCTCGGGTGAGCGAGATCTTTCTGGTGGGGCGTGTGTTTTGCATTGTGGTGTGCGTTCGTGGGTGTGCGAAAGCGGCTGGACAGAAGAGAATTTCCGAGGATGAATGATAGACATATATGCGTATTTCTTGGCAGTTGTTCCCTCAATTGTATTACCCGCAACAGAAGTGGTGAGGGTTGAACAGAGAATATCCTTTGTTGTTCGTGGCCTCCATTGGTTTGTTTTGAATAACAAAGCCTTGTTCTCAAACCAAGATCAATTGGGCCAATAGTATTGAAATATTTAAGACCCTTCTAGGACTTCTGGCCCCACTTCTTTATTCTACATATGAATATTTATATTCATGATATATTACTAAATAGAATAGCTAAGAATTAAGGTGTTTATCTATTTATTAGTAACGGATCTACTTTTATTTATAATAGATTATAAGCTCGGCATATATTATATTATTAAAGGGTTATTATTACCTTATTATTACCATATTAATATAAAGCTATTCAAACGAATTTTAGATGAATAAATCATTATTAAATCAAAAAAAAATATTATAATATAATCGCGCTATTTTATATATTATAATTATATTATTCTACGATAATTACTTTATATTCTATTTCTTTTAATTTTCTATTAAATTAATATTCGAATAATATTATAATATTAATAAAATCTTAATAAAATAATAATGATTTTAAATTATAATATAAATAAAACTATAATAGGATCTTAACTTTAAATAAGAGTTTAATAGAATAGATAAATCTAGATTATTCTTAAATCGAATTATAATATAAATCGAAGAGTTTAATTATTTCTTAATTTGAATTATAATATAAAAAGGTTTTTAAAACGGAGAGTTTAATTATTTTCTAATTTAAATTATAATATAAAGAGATTTTTATCTTTTATAATAATTTAATAAAGAAGAATAAGATACGGGAATTATATTTCTCGAGTTTCTAATAAGGAGTTTTTAATTATACATATAAGATATTTATTTACCTTAAAATCTAATCTATTTATCTTTATTTTATCTATTATTTTATATTATTATATCTTAATTATTTGTCATGTGGTCGTCGGACCCTTAGACCACTGACAGGCAGTGCAGCCGCCAGCGCCGTGCACGTGCCACCCTGAGAGGCTATATAGCCTCATATAGCCTCTCCTGTAGCCTAGCTCAGAGAATCAAGCCTTTCACACACACACATATTGAAGTCCTCGTGACAAATTTAGAATGATTATATTAATAATTATTATTAAATTAAAATTATTATAAATTATTAAAATCTTAAATATTTAAAAAATATTAAGATTCTATTAAAATATTTCGTTTATTAAATAATTAAATTTAATATTTATAATTTAAATATTATTTATTAATGAAATCTAAAAAACGTTATAATAAATATAATCTTTTATTATCTTAATTTTATAAAAAAGGATAAAATTTATAAGAATTAATTTTAAATATTATAAAATTCTATATAATTTAAATATTTCGAATTTAAGATTTAATAGATTTTCAATAATTAATAAAAAAAGAAAATAATATTATATTTCTTTTAGAAAAAAAAGGAAATTATTATTAAACCCTTTATTATTATTTAATAAGAGTTTCATATAAATATACAAAAATTTAACGAAAAATTGGAAAATTATTTAAAATTCTTAATAAAAGATTTTAAAGAATTATAATTCTATTTATTTAAAAAAATCAATAAATAAATTATATTATATATTTTTATATAAACGTATAAATATTAATTATAATAATATTATTAAATATATAAATATTTAAAATATCTTAGTTTATTAAATATTATTAAACATTATAATTAATAATTATTACTTAATATAAATATTAAAATTTAAGTATAAATATATTTAATATATTTAATTAATTTTATAATAAAAAAGGATTAAAAATATAAACTTTTTATAATATTTAAAAAGAAAAATATTTAATTTTTTAATAAATAATTAATCAATTATATTAAACGTTTATCGAAATCTTAGAATAATAATTATTAAATAATTATTATAATTAAATAATTAATAGGATACTTAATTATATATATTATATTAAAAGTTATAAAATAAACTATTATTAATTTTATATATTAAGAGATCTTTATAATATATAAAGTTCCGAATATTATTTTCTTTAATAATAATATGAATTTAATATTAATTTTTATGGAAATCTTTTTAGAAATCGTTAATATTAAGTATAAATATATTATATTATATTATCCTCGAATTAATTGAAAAAAAAAAATAAATAGAATTATTAATTTAATATTTATTAAATATTTATATAAAAAACCAATTTATATATAAAACGAATATTGAATTTAAATTATATTCTTTATTTATATATAAATTTATATTATTTCAAAAATTAATTTATTTTTACTTTTATATAAAATATAATTAAAATTCCCCGAAAATCTATTAAAGTATATAAATCCTTTTAACGAAATCGATTATAAGAAAATATTTATTAAATATAAATAAATAAATAAATAAAACTTATTTTATAATAAATAGAATATTTATAAAAAGAATAATTAAAGTGAATCTTATATATAAAAAGAAATAAAAGAAATTAGATCTTATTTAATTAAAGAAATTTATTTTAATTTATAATGAAAATCTTTATAAATATTAACCGAAATAATATAATTTATATTAAATTATTATAATATATAAAATTAGAATATATATTCTTATAAATTATTATAAAAAAGTTTATATTAGTATTATTTATAATATTAAGCTTTATAAACTCTTAAATAATATTATTAATATTTATAAATATTAGATTTACGGATTATTATTAAAAAAGAAGATTTTAAAATATGAATTTATTAATATTAATATAAAAGCTTTCAAATAATTAAAAGATAATTCTTATTTGGATTTTATATTTAAAGAATTAAAAATAATCAATAAAATAAAATAAATAAACTTATAAATAAAAGGATTATTTATAAATAAAATAAAAGAAAGAATTTAATTTCTTAATAAAGATATTAATAGAAAGATTAATCTATTTTTATAATATATAATTACTTTTAAAGAAAGGTTTTATAAGCGTTTTATTAAAATTATATAAATTATTATAAAATAAATAAAAATTAATCAAAATAATAATATTTATATTAAAATTCTATTCTTTTATTAAATAATATATTCTATTAAATTAATAAAAAGCATTCTGATTTTATTAGAAAAACTATTTAAATATATTAAATTATGAATTTAAATTATTATTAAAAGCGATAAATTAATTAAAAATACGGAATTAAAACCTTACTTTTAAAAGAAATTAAAAAAATATTAAAAGAGATATAAAAAGAAACCTTTAAAATTATTATTAAAAGAAGGCTTTAACTATAAAGATTTAAATAATAATTAAAAAGAGGAAAATAGATATCTTTTATAAAATAAAAAAGCCTTTAAACCTTTTATTATTATTTAATCGCTTAAAAAATATTAAAATAATATTAATAAAAAGTTTATTTATTATATATAATATTAAATTATAATATATAATTTATTCGCTTAATTTCGAATTTATATTAAATAAAGGAAAATTATTAAAAACCCGAATATATAATATTTTAAACTATTAATAATTAATCCTTTTTAATAATACTTTATATATAATATATATAATATTATTTTAATTTTAATAAATAAATAATTCGTTTAATCCTTTTATAAATATAAATATTATATTTAAAATCTTTTATAAATAAAGATATATTATTTATATTCTCTTTTTTTATTCTTTTTTTTATATATTTAGGCTAGATTTTTATTAGAAATTATAAGAGTTTTCTTAAAAGAAATTTATTATAAATCTATATCGAATCTTAAAAATAATTCTAATCTAAATAAAAGAGGATATAATTTCTTATAATTATTTAATTAATTAGATTTTCCGGTATTATATTAAAAGATTATTAATAATTTAATGAATTTTCTAAGAATATAAAAGTAAAACTTTTTTTCTTTAAAAGAAAATAAACGGTTTAAACTTTAAAATATTATAAATATTAATAAATATAACGAAAAACTTTAAAAGATTATTTAATAAATAATAAATATTTATTAGAATTATAATATAATTATTTATTTAATTCGAATCGAATAATCTTTAAATATAAATCTCTGAGAATATATTTATAAAAAATTAAAAAAAGAAGACTATAAAAATCGAACAAAGGGAATTATAATTATTCTTAAAAAATATAAACTATTTTATAATATATATATCTATTAAAATATTCATAGAAAAATTCTATTAAAATTAATTAAATATTAATAATTCTTCTTTTATAAAAAGAATAACTTTTATTTATTATTATCTTTATAATATAGGTTTTATTAATCCTTATAAAATAAACCTAAAATAAATATAAAATAAATTCTTAAAATAAATTAAAAGTTTAAATTAAAAATTAAATTATAAAACTTTAAATTAAATAACTTTAAATTAAATAACTTAAAATCCTTATAAAAATTAATTAAATTTAAATTAATAAAATAAATATAAATTCTATTTATATTATAAATAATTATAGATTTATATATTTATTAAAAGCTTTTAATTTATAAATAAAAAGCTCGATTTATAAAAAAAGAATTGGATTTATAAATTTCAAAAATAGTTATATTAATAAATAATAATATCAATAATTGAAAGATTTTCTAATAAATAATATTAATAATATTATAAGATATTTATAAAAAGAAAGATATTCTTAAATAAATTAAAAAATAAATTAAAAATAAATATAAAATAAAAGAAAAATAAAATAAACTAAAAAGAAAATAAAAAGAAATATAAATCTTAAATTAAATTAACTTAAAATCCTTATATAAAATAATTAAACTTAATTAAAAATAAATAAATATCTTATAAATTTAAAATAATAAATATCCATATATATAAACTTTATAATTATAATTTATAATAAATTTATAATTATATTTATATTCTTTATTCTTATTAAATTATATAAATTAAATTAATTATAAATTCTATAACTATAACCTATAATTATATTTATTTCCTTTATATTTAAGGAATTATTTTATAATTATTTAATAATATATTTTAATAATCTTTTATTCTTTTTTCGATAAAAGAAATATATAATTCTTTAAGAAAGATTTTACGGCTTATATATATATAGTTTATATATATAAGAATTATATATAATTAATAAATTTATATTTATATATTTAATATGTCTTATTTTAATTCAATTATTTTATATTAAAAATAAATAACTTAATATTTTAATATTTTAATATTAAATAAATTTATATATGAATTTAATTTATTATAATTTATATTATAAATAAGAAAATAATAATAATAATAATAATAATAATAATAATAATAATAATAATAATAATAATAATAATAATAA
>QYAP01000563.1:0-28083 GCA_003988905.1 Hymenotorrendiella dingleyae
GTAGCATATTGGACTTCCATCCAATAATAGTCCCTTTTTGGGCAGTTCACTGTTGGTCTAGTGGTAAAGCTACTCACCCTCCTAGCCTGTGACAAAATCAGACATCCAAATAAACCAATTCTTACATTAACCTTACTTTTACCCCTTAATTTAAGCTTTCCTTAAAGGGATTTATTAGTTTTTTATAATTATTATATAATATTAATTATTATTATATAATAATATCGAAATCGATTATAATAACTATTATTATATAATAATAATATTCGATATTACGAAATAAAAGGTTAAACGATATTAAAGTTAAGATAAAACGTTTTACGCGAATATATAACGGTATTTATAATTAATTTCCTATTTTATAGATTATAATACTTTTATTAATCCGTATTATTTATTCGAGAAATAATCATATATATATATTATAATTAAAAATATTAGTTAAGAAATGAAACTCTTACTTAATCTGAAACTCTAAAAGATAGATTCTCAGAAAGTTTAATATTTAATAATTAATTCCTTAAAATGAAATAGAATTAACGAAAAGTTTTCTTTTTTATACATATAATAAAGAGCTTAAAATAATATATAAACCAAAAATTATAAATATAACTATTATATCGGTAAAGTGCATTAATATTTAAAAGAGGGTTAAAAGAGATAAGGTCTATATTTCGCTTAATAAAGGGTAGTTATATAATATTATTCGCTATTTATAAAAGAGGAAAAGAAAGATTAAAAGAAGAGATGGAATAAAGAACTCCCTAAGGAACATAAAAACCCTGGCTCTCTTAGTCTCTCTTCCTAAAATCGACAATAAAAAGAGGGAATGCATCTTGCTTATATCGAGCCTAATGACCCGAAGGGTCACGTTCGAGTTATCATCATGATCTTGGCATATCGGGTGGATCAGGTGACTATCCCGGAATCCGGGGTGCATGCATGCCGAGGTCGTGCATACGTCATGTATCAACCTTATATCTACGACTACGACTACCACTACCTCTACCTCTACCTCTACCACTGCCTCTACCTCTACCTCTACCTCTACGGGCTACATCAACACATGCGCGAACTAGAGTATGACGCCTACGCGTGAAACTTCTTCCGAATCGATCGATTCTGAAACTTATATTTATGTGGCGTTGAGGTTCGCAGGGATGCAGCGTATCCGGTGACTCGGTAGAGGTTGCACGTGCTCGCTACCCCTGAATTGACGTTATCGACGATATATGGAATATGGCTACCATCACTGAATTCTATGATGATAACTGGCATATTCTGATGCCAGTTACAGTCATAGAATCCAATGATGGTAGCCATATTTCGTTATAGTAGCTGTATTTGATGATGATATCGATATTCGATGATGATATCGATATTCTATGATGATATCGATTATTCTTATCATCACATGATGGTAACTATTCTAGTTACCATCATATGATCATGAAAAACCAGTAAATCCCCCTAAGGTTACCTTACGATTTTCTTTGAAATTTATGAATTTAGTGTTTACGGGATAATAAAACTCTATGTAATCTTAAAGGATAGAATATAATCTAGTTTATTAATGTTTTTATCTTATAGAATTATAACTTTCCTCCGAAATATATAAATCGATTTATAGATTATCTTCGAATTTTACGAATTTTATAAATTAAATGAATTATTATATATAAACCTTAAATTTTACCTTATATTTATTATAATCTTATATAATCCGAAAAGATAAAAATAATCTATATTATTATTATTTTCTATTCTTATAAGTTTCTATTTATTTATAACTTTTATAACTTTTATAGATTATTAACTACTTTTTTATATTTAATAATTTATTAATTCTATTTATTAAATCTTATTTCGCCGTTATTATTTATTTATTTATTTGCTAATAACTTTTATTTATTTATGAATTACTTTATTTCGTTACCGTTACTTATTAATAACTCTTATTTTATCTTATTATTATAAACTTATTTATTTGCTTATTAATAACCCTTTTATTTATCTATAGTTTAAGCTTTCTTTTTAATCCTTATTTATGAATATATTAACTTATAATATAATATATTAGATATATTATAAGAAAGATTATTAAGTAATAAATTACTTTTAAAAAATTTAAGGGTTTAAAAATTATTAAAATAAATTATCAAAGCATAGAATATTTAATTATATATAATTATTTTCTTATTATTTTTAAGAGGCGTAACCTAATAATAATAATAAAGAATAAACTATTTAATACCTTATTAAATAATAATAAAAATAAAATTATTAATAATCGGGTCTAATTTAATATATATATAAAAGCATTAATAGAATAATATATTAGAATATTATTAAAGAATATTAAATATAAGATTTAAGAAGATTTACGGAATTTAAGAGAAGACTTAAAAATAATTTCATTTAGAATTCTATAACGATTTAAAAAAATATTATAATAAATAGAAATAGATATATTAAATAATAATAGATCGATTATAATCTAATTAAGAGAATTCTTATAAATATATTTACTTTAAATTATATTTACTTTAGATTATTATAAATATTAAAAATCTAAGCTTATAGCTTTTAAATTTTCTATTCTTAATAAACTTTCTTCTATTTCCGAATCTTTAATTATTGAATCCTTTATTCTCGACGAGCCTTTTTTTTTCCGAATTTAAAACTCTTATCGAGTTTATTAAATCTTTTAAAATTGATTCCTTTTATTTTCTATTATTTTATTAACTATATTTTCCTTACTTATAATATAAATTATAATAATTAGAGCTAACTAAATTAACTTAAAAATACCTTTATAATATACTTAAATAATATATAATATTATATAAAATAATTTAATTAAAATAAAGAATATAGATTCTCTTATTCTACTTTTAATCTAAGGAATAACCCCTATTTATTTAGGCTTTACATTTATTATAATACCCCTATTTTTATATTTACTTTCTTTTTAAATAAAGTTTTAATCGAACCCTATTTCTATTCTCGGATTCTTTATAAACGGTTATTCTCTTTAAATCTATACGATATTAGATTATCCTATTAGTATATTAGGCTTAATATCTTCTCTTACTTTTAGAGTATACTTAATATCGATACATAGGTCACATGCACTAGGCACGTGACAAACTAGCGGGGATATATTCCCTCGCTAGCCACGACCTTAATATAATACCGATTAATACAATGAGCATAATACCCCTATCTTTCCTGTAAGAGTGCTTAGTGCCCTATACTATGGGCTAGCGATTACGCTAGTAGCTGATTACTTCGGGTCCCTGAAGGGAACCGACACCTCCTAAATTGTAGTTATCCTTCCCTTAACTACGCTCTTAAACCCTATATAAATCACACGAATCAAACAAATACCCCTTACCCTTACCGAACCTTCTCCTATCGCACTAGTCCCCTGATTCCCGTTTTCCAGCATAAACTACCCCTAAAAGAAGAAAGAGAGAGAAAGTAAATATAGCTATCTTATGATTCAGAATACACTATCCTCGGTATAAATACCAAAGAAATGATATCTATACACAAATCTACCCAAGCCTGCTAATATTTCCTACATACTGCGTGAGTCTTCTCCTCAACCATATCACAAACTGAACAAACCGCTCAACCCATTTTTCCACCCTGCAAAACACGAATCCAAAACTTCCGAGGCGCTATTTTATCACAACCTAGCAAGAGAAGGTATGTCTGTAGGTGGAGAAGATGTTGGTTTTCGGCAGCACTTTTAAATTCGGCGGCAAAAGATCCATCATTCTATGCATAAAGCTCTCTAAGTCCCCATTCCCTCAGCTTCGCAGTCCTCCAGTTAGAATATTTTCTCCAGAGTTTCCACACTCAAGAGTCAAAAATGTCAGACCCTCCGACCATCAAAGGAACCGGCAGGACAGCTGACTTCACAGTGTTTGTAAATGTAGACATGATGTCTATCTAGCTTCGTACTTTGGGATATTTGTATAGCATTCCGAGCCTAAAACTGTTCGCTAGCGATATTCTTAGCTTGTTATGTAGATTTATTCACTCTGCTAAGCCCAACCCATCAGCCCCCCTTCATCCCCCCTCTCCCCCCTCTCCCCCCTCTCCCCCCTCTCCCCCTCTCAAAAAAAAAACTAAAAAAAAGCATCTCCAGGAACTTTGTTTGCTACTCCTTCAACTTTCCCAGCAGCCTTCCTAGACCTAGATACCAAACCAAACCAAACCCCCCACCAAGAAGCCCATTATCTCTAAACCTAAACTCACCATTTCCTGGCTGGAAACTCTCACCGCACGAGTAGTCAATTGGATTAGTTTTGTTTTCGAAATGCTAGTATTTGTTCTCGATTGCTTTGGGATCATGAATCGTATAACGACCGCCCCCCATTAACAACCCACGCTCTTCCTTTAAAATCTCCACGTCTCTTGTATCAAGTTGTATGTCCGTAGGTGGAGGAGATATTGGTTTTCGGTAATACTTTTAAAATCGATGGTAAAAGCCTATCATTCCCACAATTCCACACATAGCCCCCTTCAAGTCCCCATTCCCTCATTCCTCATGTTCATAGTACTCTAATAAGAATATTTCTCCAGAGTTTCTGTATGTAAAGATCTCATAAACCGAGATTATCAAGGGAATAGCAACAAACGTTAAAGGCATTTTCTCAGTACCCACAGATGATGTCTACTAACTTCGTACACTTGAGCTCTTTTATACCTTTCCTCTACCCTCCCTCTACCCTCTTTCATCCAAGTTCATCTACCCCCAAAGCACTTCCTCACAACAAACCCATCATCCAAGTTCCAACTCCAACCATCAACCCCTTCATCCCCCTACTCCCCCCTCTCCCCCCTCTATAAATACCAGCTCACATTACTCCAAACTAACACAACAAGACATCCACCATTATGCCACATAACTCACAGGACGAGATGACGAGAATTGGCAGTTGCTGCTTGGGGAAGCTTTCCCAGCGGAAGGATTAGCTAGACGTCGATATGAAGCTAAACAACCCATAAACAACCCACCCACCATTAACAACCCACGCTCTTCCTTTAAAACGAAAGGAAGGAAGAGCAACAGCACAACTAAATTCGGTAGCACTCCCATATTCGGTAACAACTCCCTCCTGCCCATCCCAACCGCCCACACCACCCAGACAGTGACATCCACAAACCTCCCACCCACAAAACCCCCATCCATAGCAAACAACCAAACAAGCAAACAACCTACCACACAACGCAACATCCAGAACCACTTCAGTTCGTTTTCGTCGGATTCTTCTTCCCCATACTCCCTCTCCACAGGGACGATGAGGGTTATTTATACCATCACTATCCCCCTTTTCCCCATCCCTCATGCCTCCTCTCACTCAAGAGACAGATCACGAGCACAAAAGAAAACTGCACCATCACTAGCAGGAAATGGGAGAACGAAATTCAAAATCCAAACATATAATATTGGGTATCCGCACCTAACACACTCAAAACCAATCCAAGTACCCTTCCGCATCCAAGTTCAAACGCCCGCGCACCCCTTCTTTGCCCCCTTATCCGAAATCCAAAGTGGACAGCGTACAAAATAAACCCACAAGTTACATCCAATCCCATTCCATCCCATTTCATCCAACCTCCCTCCCTGCCACCTAGACAACCGCCGACCTCTCCCCCCTCTCTTTCTTCTGTACTCTCTCCCTCCCCTTTGTCCCCCTCAAATTCGCCACCGCCTCTCGTTTTCGTCTCTCAGCACCAACAAGGATGCCGAACACGCGCATCGCGACAGCCTTCTCCTCCCACCCGGGCACAAGTCCCCGGAACTCATCCACAGCCTCAAGATGCCACTGCTCCAACTTCACACTATCCCCCCCTTGACTAATACTCCGACCCAGCAATTTACTTATCACTCTAGTAGAATTGCGTCTTCTCCTCTCTGCCCTAGCCTCATTCTCAGGCTTCCAAGTCATCATGATACTATCGAGCAGTGCCCAATGATCCTTCGACCATACCGTCGGAGACAATTGTTGCCGATGTGCAGGAGATGATAACTGGGGAGATGAGGAAACGAATGCTACGGCTTTGCTGGGGCTGCTCATGCCTGCGAGCTCAGGGCGGAAATGATGCGATGGCGTCTTTAACGGAGAACGTAAACAGGATTTGGTGGGAGAGGCGTTGTAGACTGTCTGGTTGGGAATACCACTCGTGAAAATACTCGGTACCGTTCTTTCCAGCTGTACATTCTCTGTCCATTTCAACGTCCTAGTCGCAGTATCGAAGTTCTCCTTCTCGGGGTTCAAAGGATCCGTTGTACGCGAGGAGGCAGTTGCGTCGTTTAGGTATTCCGGCGAAGATGGACGTGCTGAGGATGTGGTGCTACCCGCAAGAGGGACGTTGGCTTTACTTGAGAAGTTTGCGAATGGCTGGGACGTTGCCAGCGAAAACCCGCTTTTGGCCTTGGATGGTTGACCATTTGAGATACCGGCGAAGAGGCCGAGGGATGGTTGTTTTAGGGGTGATGTGCCTCCGTGTTCAGAGCCGCCGCGAGGCCGAGGTGCAAAGCCCATTTTCTGTGGGATTGGCGCAAAGGGATCTTTGGGCTGGGAAGTAGCGCTGCTGGATTCAGGAATTTCTGCTCTGTGAGCTCTGAGCCCCTGGGATGTAGAGGTTTGCTCGTGCTGGGATGAAGTGTTGGTGGAACCTCCCGAAAGAGTAGGGAGATTTTTCGGGGGAGAGTTTCCAAGTAAAGCAGACAAATCAGGCCCACTGCTTCCTCGAACGTTGGGCTGAAAGTTCGATTTTTGAGGAATCTGCCACCCCGAAAGGTCCGCATCTTTAGAATCATCGCTGACTTGGTGATTGGTCGTGACTCGTCTTACAGTCACAGGCTTCGATGCTTCGCCAGCGATGATATTGCCTGCTAGAGCCGGTCTCTTTCCAATCTTCGGGGATGAAGTATGTGATGGCTCGTCACTGTAGACTAGTCGTTTGCTGTTTTTCCTCCACGGACTTGGTATCTTGCCCCGTCTAGGTTTTTCCAATTGACTCTTTGGCGAGACTTCCTCATCCTGGTCTTGATCATTCCCTGAAGTTGGCGACGATGAGCCCATTGTCTCCAACAGCAATGCAAAATCTTCATCCTCTTCCTCTCCATGATCAGAGCCGATGACGATAACTTGATCGTCCTGTGCCGACGCAATCTGTTTGCTTACAGCTGCTCGCTCCGCTGCCCAATTCTGTTCCCATGGACGGGCGGAATTATCGGCTGAGGTTGCGCCGGCAGTGGTGACCGTCCCAAAATTTCCAGAGGTAGAAGAGCCGGCATTGCCAGAACTTGACGCTGATTTATTGGCAGTTTCAATAATTTCGATTTCTGCTTCTGCTTGCCAGCTCATAGCATCCACGCTGCTAAGGGTCCCCTTGTTAGATGATCTGATACTCGCGATTCGTGGATCTGACAAACGGCGTTTTTCGGGTAGTCCTAAATTGTACTGCAACTTATCTACCAAAGATGGCCTTCGGGCAGTATTGCTAGCGCTGAAAGGATCTTCTTGTGCGATTGATTGGGAACGAGCCCGTCCTGGTGTGAGTGATTCTATGTTATCACTGAGGTTCAGCTTGGGCATTGCCTTTTGTCGACGTTCTTCCTCGGGTGAAGGATGGGCTTCGGGTGCGACGCTTGATCCGAATCGAGAAACCGTGGGACTCTTAAAGGGGCTTCCTAAACTCTGCGAACGTGACCTTACTGACGATGGGGGAACTACAACGTCCTGTAGCACCCGGCCGGCTTCATGAATAGGGGAAAGACTTGGTCGATTGCTTTCCGACATAGGTTGGGAGGGTCCAAGTTGTTCCCTGGTATGGACGATCGGAGGTGGTAAGGTTGGCGATGAAAATACTATTGATGGTGTCTCGGTTTGATCTAGGCTTAGGTTGTGATGTTGTCGAATGTGGTCGGTGTAGGTATTCCCTCGAGGAGCCATAACTGGAGGCGAAGAGGCCATATGAGAATACTCGGCTGATATTTCATCCACGTTCGGTTGCTCGGAAATCTGTTCGGCGGACTGTGAAGGAAGCGTATCTGTATACTTTTTCGTGGAAGATTCGGTAATAGGGTGCTCGCATTCCAGGGGTGGGGTTTCTTCGGGAGTCAGTAGTCGTGGACTCAAAGATTTTAGAGTTGAGAACAAACTTGATTTGGGGCCAGGTAAAATTAATTTTTCAGAGTTTCCTGTTGCTGGTTCGCTGGGCTGAATGTTTGCATAGCGTTTAGCTGCAGGTGTGGCAGCTTCCAAAACTGCAGCCGGTATTGCGGAGAACGAATCTTCGTAGCCTTGGTCATGTTTTATCGTCGTTGCGAGATGCGCTGGTTGTGCTTTCGCTCTGCCTGGAGTCGCGGCTTCGAGTACTTCGGGTGCTATGGCGGAGAATGAATCTTCCATTGGAGAATCCTTGAAATTCCTGTTGGACTTGTTACCACTAGACAAGAATCTCGACGCATGCGATTTCTGAGCCGATGATCCTTTGGGCTGTGGTGGGGTCGCGTCGTATAAAGATTCATTTCCTTGGTCATAGTGAGCTGATTCAGACTTCGTTTCTGGCGATTCTGCTTGCTGGCTAGGTTCTCCTATTTCGTGTTGGGTGGTGCCTGTAAGTGAATGGTCATCTGTTTCTGCTGTTTCCTGTATAGATAAAAGACTCTTCGTTCTGACCGACTTCGATTTATCAACACTTATATCATAGCCCCAAGGACTGTTATGGTCGCGCAGCGATTCAGCAGATATCATGCTGAATTCTTCACTCTCCATGATGGTATCAAATTCTCTGAATTCTCCTCCCACATCTTCATCACTTTGTTCTTGCGCATCATCGGCATAATCTCCCTCATCCATATGCTCATCGTTTTCTTCTGCATAATCCATGTGCTGCCCCATCTCTTCGTCGTCCTCCTTTTCATCGTCTTCTTCGTCCTCTTCTATCACATCACCGAAATCGTTTCCTACAAGTTCATGGGATGAGAAAGCTCCACCCCTGAGTGGATAAGGAGTAGAGCTTTCGACCATTCCGTCTCTTTCTAAATCGCCAAACTCCGATTGATTGAAGGTCATGTCTACTTGATTGAAAGTCCTTGGACTCGACCAGCCTGACCTCTTTGGTATTTTCTCATTTGGGCTGAATTGCGCTGGTAAGATGTCGCCCAGAATTTCAGTGTCGCCATGGCCTGATCTTATGGTAGAGTAGGCTGGTGATTGACTATTCGCATCTGGTGGGTGCATTTCTTCATCCTCTGGAAATATCTCCTCTGAAGTTGGGGGCCGTACGTCTTCGGAACTTGGCCTTGAATTGGTCTCATTGCTCTCTTCTTCTTCTAAAGTGGTAACATCGTCCGAGATGACTTTCTTCGGCCTACCTCGACCTTTCTTGCTTGCTACACTCGATGGGACTTTATCTGCGCCGGGTTGTTTAGGAGCCGCCTGTTTGCGCGGGGAACGTTTTCGCGACCTTGACTGAGATCTGCCTCGCCCGAGTTCGATGTTTTTCCCTAGCGCAAAGTTCTCATCTTCCTCTTCATCATCTATCGCATCTCCAAACGACTTTCTCGGGGTTGGTTTTCGCGTGGGGGTATTTGCGCGACTCCGCTTCTTTGCTGGTATTGGGGTGCCAGTCGATTTCCTCGGTCGTCCTCTCGCTTTCTTTGCAGGTGTCGCCGTCATTCTCGTCTCATTCTCCGGCTCCGTATCTGACAATCCCTTCACCGGCACCGTCGTCGTAAACGTACGTTCCCTCCTGCGATTCCTCGGCGCACGAGAGGTAGACGGTGAGACTTCATCTTGTCCAAAATGCGTATACACATCATCGGGATCCGATTCTCCAGCTTCCACCGTAACTCTAATCTTCTGCGGGGAAAGCTGGTCGCCGACTTCCAATTCAAATGTCTGCTTCTTTGGTGAACTTCCCTGGAGTGGGAGAGACTGACGATATTGTCGAGGCTTACGAGACGGTGAGGATCGGCGCGTCTTGATTGTGCTAGGTATTTGGAAGGTGGGCGAGTCGTTGAGGGGATCTGGCGAAGAAGACATTGCGATGCGATGGTGGGTATGATAATTAACTCGATATCGTCGCGTCGCGAGTATCCTTGGGGACGTGTGTCGTCAGTCGTCGTCCTCTGCATAAACTTTCCATAATTTGTGTTTACTTTCTTGTTTACGTCGTCCGAGCGTCTGTGGCTGAAACTCACCAGCCACATACATTCGCCACAACCTTCTTTCTCCGGAGTTAAACGGAGCGATTAGTAAACATCCGAGACTTCCCCGCAAACGTCACTTGGAACTTTTTCGAAATCACACCAACGCGGGGGACGCGGAGCATAATAATCACTGTTTTTACCAATCATACTGGTGCTGACTGCCTCGAGCCAATGGACAAGAGGTAAATTGCCTTTTTGGGTCTATTTGTAATGTGAGGAAGGGCGCGCGGTTGGAAATCGTGAAATGACGTGCTAGCTCGAGTAACGCGGCTTACAATATCAAACTCTTTGAAGCTTCCGAATGCTCAACAGCGCTTTCTATATATTGCTACCAAGCCTCCTCCGTAAGCTAACCATCATTTTCTCAGAATCTCAACGCACTGCAAAGCTTGTACGCGCTCAACAATCGCCTGAAATATAAAGTCTACTCCTCGAAGGGCTCTACCAAACTACCAGCAACTTCAACAATACCCCGCAATTTTATATCAGCCGACCTATTACCACAACCACAACCTCTCTACAATGGCAACCGCAGCAACTTCCTTCGCAACTCCAGCACACAACCTCTCCGCATCCGCGAAGGCAGAAGCAGCCCCTCAAGTCGCCAACAATTCGAATTACATTCCTCGCGGCGATGTTGATGTCTCCCTGAAATACTCAACTCTCCCAGAAGATGGCTCTGTCCCTTACAACTGGGTAGAACCCCAACCCGAAGGAACCCCCCAACGCAACTTCGGCGACGAGGACAGAAATGTCCGCCTCACAGACATTCGAGGTCGCGAATCCGAATACAATCTAGATCACGATGCTTTCAAAGTCGTCTCTGGTCTTCCACCTTCCGCAGAAACACAATGGAGGGATGATGAAAGTATTGCAAAGAACTACTACCCAGAAGTCGAGAAACTAGTCCTCGACAATGTCCCAGGCGCCAACAGAGTCTTGATTTTCGATCACACAATCCGTCGCTCCGAACCCAACGCCCACCGCGGTCCCGTACAGAGGGTGCACATCGACCAAACGCAAAAATCCACCATCGACCGCGTTCGTCTTCACGCCCCTGAAGACGCAGAGAAGCTGCTTCAAGGACGCTACCGCATCATTAATATCTGGCGTCCTCTCAATGGACCAGTACAAGCAACCCCGCTAGCCTTTGCTTCCTCGTCGACGCTCGAGAGTAGCGACATTCATCCTACCGAGCACAGATACCCCAACCGCGTCGGTCAGACAGCGTCGATCATGTACAACGAGGGTCAGAAATGGCATTACCTCTCTGGAATGACCAATGACGAGAGGCTCTTCTTGGAATGCTTTGATAGTGAAGCATATGTACCAGGCACGAACGTCAAGGGTGGTCGAGTTCCTCATACGGCTTTTGTTGATCCACGAACACCAGAAGGTGCTCGTGGTCGTGAAAGCATCGAGGTGAGAACATTGGTTTTTGGTCCTTGAAAGGCAATCGGTTAAGGAAGTTATGGGATAAATGGGGCGATGAGAAGAAAAGGGTTTCAGTATGCTATGATATGATATGATTTTGGATGGGGAGTCTTCAAATTGCATGGCTTGGTTTTGATTTAGCGGTAAAGGGGCTTAGGATACAACTTCACAGATTTACGACAATACATTCCCTTTGGTCTACTAATTATCTGTACGTCTTGAAATGGGTTAATCGTATCCACAGTTCTATGTACTACACCCTAGTACTACAACCGACAGCAAGAGAGCAGATCCGCCCCAATCACTGCCGTCTTTCGAAATACTACTACTCGGCTAACAATCCTGCCTCTCCTACCCCATCTTCCCACATCTCAAAACATATCTCCAGCTCTTCTTTCTCCATGGCCAACTATCTCTTCTTCTACCGGTACTTCCATTTTGATGGAAACCCCCATTTTCAAAGAGACGCAACTCGATCTTATGCGGGAAAACATATCTTGAGTGGTCAGTTCGTAATGGTGCAGCATGTACTTACGTACCGACTTCATGTACTGTATCACAATGGCGCGTGTCACTTCCCGTTCTCAAGGCCTACAATTTGACTATGGTCACTTCGCAGTCTTCGTTTGTGTTCTGAGAAAAATGCAGTTCATCCCGCGGGGTGCAACTGGCTCTGATGGGCGTTGCTGATCAATCATCAGATGGCTTGAAAGGGTGCTAGCAGAATGGTGAGCTACATATGCACGCTGAGCTGGCCCAATGCGAACTAGCGTATTCGTCTAGCTTCACCACCAAAGAGTTGTGTTAGCCTATCCTGAGCCTATGTATCGGTAAGCATGGATAAGGAGTAACTCGCACGAGTACAGTGAGATTTTGTGCGGATATGAGGAGGAAAGGAAAGGGGGTAGAGGTGGTGAGATTAGGTGAAGTTAGAGGGGTTTGTGAGTACAGTGTACTGTTGGGTTGTAAGTCTGCTATCTCGCAGTTTAAATCTTGTTGTATTAGAATTATAGGAGAGAATAGAGATTAGAGTAAGAGGAAGAGGGGATAAATGTACCTCGACTGTTTTAGCTGTAATTTTTTATGATAAGCCGTAAGGGGAGTGCTTTTACATCAATTAGTACGAGATGGAATGGAACCTTGAATCCCACTTTGATTTCATACTTGCTGTTTCTGTCGTTTACGTATAGTTCTTGTAACCGAAGTGCCAGTGTATTCGTCAACTACAGTGGGATAGCTTCTAGCTCTGCGTTATCAGTATGATCTCCGTTCAGGATACCATCTACACTAGAACTCGCTCCCAATTTGTAAACCGTGGATTCGTATAGTGCAGCGAATGGTGGAGGACATTAGGTCATGAGTGGGAGTCCAAACACCTCGAAGTGCTACGTTTCCGGAAGAAGTGATGAAGGATTGCATTCCTGGGCGAAGTCGGTTTTGATACGTATATCACTTTACGTGCTTCTGCATGTGCATGGCTAGTGGCTTTATATTGTGCAAAGGCCGAAATATCCGTAGTGGAGGAGGTGGGCATATATTGCCCAACATTTCAAACTCGAGTCTTTTCATTTCATCCACAGACAGAATATCATCACAGAAGTCTGAAAAACAGCAGCTTTCACCCCTTTACCATTCACAATGGAGCAATTCACCTCAAATTTCACAGCGGCCCAAGTAACGATTCAAACTTCAGATGGATTACTCACTCAGCTCAACGAGATGTCAAGGGTAGGAAGATGGATGTACTTCCTCGGTGTCCCTACCACCACAGCCATCCTGTGGGTATTCTGGGCCTTCATCCTCAAAGTCCACCTCTTGAAGAGATACTACGAGAAACAAGGAATCCATTTCGTACGCAACTGCTACACCGTGTTGGGGGCCGAGATGCAAGTATCTGCATTGCAAGGAAACAACAAAAGTCACGACTGGCTCTACACGGAACGTCCCACCGATCTGTACGGCTGTGTGCGAGGGTTCTCGGTGCAGTTGTATGGCACGAGCGCGGAGTTGTGCGAGCAGATTGTTGCGAATAGTGGGAAGCATATTGAGAGGAATACACCGGCGCTTTTCTCATTCGGGAGGCTGACGCCTCATGCTATGACGTTTATTCCGACTACCAAATGGCGATTTAAGGAGCGCAAGGTTACTCTGACTAAGGGTATGAGGGATAACAAACGGATCTACGACATCATAAGTCGACAAGCCGAGGAAGCATTGAAGAAATTCAGAGTCAAGAACGGTTCGGGGACCATAATTAACATTCGAGAACTTCTCAACCATTGGACTCGTGAGTCTAGCGGTAGGTGTATCTGGGGTGAAAATGTCAATCGACAGGTTGAAGTGAAGGATAGTGATGGGAATTTGAAGTCCATGCCGTTCATGACTGCTCTGAATACCACATTTACCGATTTACGATACTATGCCAGACGATTCTGGAATCGGGTCTGTTTTCCATTGGCAGCGATGCCGCTTACGAAAGAGTCTCGTCGGCTTGGTTATAATGTGAAAGTTCTGCATAAAGCGGCCGAGTCTATGATGACGACTCCCGAAGAAGGTGCTGTTGCCGCCAACGTCCAAGTAAGTATTCCCACCTCTTTACACCTAGAACTTGAAGAAATAGACTAACCCAAAGACCAAAACGCCAGGTATTCAACGGAGAACTTGGAATACACCCCGGAATGACCCGTGACGATCTAATCACCGCCACAATCGCTGGCCTCGACACAATCAAAGCAGCCGTAATGGGAACACTCTACCATCTCCTGGAACCCAAAAATAAGACCTGGAAACAAGACATCCTGGACGAAATCAACGAAATCAAAGCCGCACCAGGAGAAATGCACCTCAAGCTAGCCGGCGCACAGAAACTAAACGCCTTCATCTACGAGGCCTTGCGCTACGAACCACCCGGATCCTTGATCAACAACTCCGCAGTGAACGATTTCTCCATGTCCGTCGGCACCCGAAAATACAAGATCAAATCCGGAACTCGAATCGTACCTTGCGTTCACGCGTTGAATCAAAACGAGGATAGCTGGCGGAGAAGAGTCCTCCACGAGATGTCTCCCTTGGATGAATTCGACCCGAGCCGATTTCTGAATCATACCGAGGAGATTGTCGGGTCGTTTTGTTATATGCCTTTTGGAAAAGGCCCGCGGAGATGTCCGGGACAGGCGGCGGGTTTGATGATGGTGAAGGTTTTTATTGCTACTTTCCTGGCGGATAATTATCATTGTAGGATGGCTTTGCCGGAGACGCAGAGTAGGGATAATACGTGGTTTAATATTTTTAGTCATGCCACTTTTGTTATACATTGTGATGATGAGCCTGGGTCGGTGGAGAAGGATGCCGAGGCGTAGGAGATTTTTGAATTCCGATGGCGATATGGGTTATGGGTGTGTGTTTACATTCAACATGTAAATAGTCCGGTCTATCTCTGAAGTGCTCAGTTCTCTGGGGGAAAGGTTTCGGTTAGAAAATGCATGCATTTCTGGAATCCCTTCCGCAAAATCCTCTAACGCCGTATGGACTCAACGTACATGTGCTGAACTTCGTAAGTGGAACTCCCAGTGACAGCGCATCCAGATTCCGCATCTCTTGCCAACAGCAGGATTGACGTCAAAATATTGATGCCATTTCCCGCAGATCGTCTCCTTATCTTTCATCCATTTGCGTGAGAGGTTGAAAGTTCAATGCAACTTTCGACTCTTGCAGCTTTCATGCATGTGATGCGTATCTCCGCGTCTTCCCGTCCATCCGAAGGCACATGCACCCCGCATGCATCGTTATCCTTCCGGCTGCCGGTAAACGGTTCCGAAGCGCGTAGGTACCTTCACGTACGTAAATGATGTCTTGTACGTATGTTGGAAGCTTCACTTTGGGACATGTACTCGCGATAAAGTACGTACGCGTCGAACAGAATCCCACTTTCGACTATTTTGCAGGCATTTACCTAGATTATAGGATACGATCAGTAGCCTTCACTGCAGTATTCTTGGAGATTTAATCGTGACTCACTGAAATTTGGCTTGTTACCTCTTCGATAGCTAGAAAGCGATTCTCCTCGTAATTTTGCGCCCCTAAAGCCAAGAACCTGTTTCGATACCCCCTAAAGCCCTTCCTCTCTAGAAAGGAAGATGCTAGAAAAATGATCTTCTTGCACGTCTGATCAACGATTTTATACCATCAATACCCCACTCTACCAAGAAAAATGGCCCGCAAAGACATGCCATGAGTACCCGGAACCACATAGCAAGTCTCGGACCACGATGCACATGTCTACGCTGTCCATTCCGGCTACCATACACCTGGCGTCACCAATCATCTCTACGCACAATAGTAAACCTGGATTCTCTTTCTGCCATATCTGGGTCCAAAGATCTAAAGGGCGCCCTTTGCCTTTCGAATTCAGGCAGACTGACAATGAAGTTTGGTTTCGAAACCTTGATCGGTTTGAGAGGTTCCAAAATCAGCGCTTCCGCTATATCGACCACGTTTGAGGGACCGAACGGCCACGTGATCCATATTTCCAGCTCCTTTAGACTCTCCATACTGGCCAGTAAGGTGCACGCCTCTTCCCAGATTTGCTGTCCGCTTTTAAGTAGGCTCCCACGCATATGAGGGGTCATCCTGGAGACTGAGATTTCGGCCGGCAACTCCGAAAACCAACAGATGCGGATGGATTTGATCAGGTTGAGATTCGGCTTTGTAATCATGTGGAGGAAATGCATAGAGGGTTTGAGATCGATAAGATCGAAGCTGGAGGATGAATATAAAACCTCGCTCGCTTCAAGATGCCTATCGAGTGTGAAAATCAGCAACAGTCCAACGAAACATCATTCAAAGATACGAGAATCACTTACATCTGTCGACAGGCTAATAGCAAAGGAATATAACTTCCCCCCAAATGTTCCCAATCTTCATAATCCGGACTCCAAAGCCCAGCCGCTTGGCAACATCGAGGATGCGCATCTGGCCAGGGACCATACGCCGCTGCTTCAACATGGACTACTCCAGACTGACCTATGCAAGAGGCACATGCTAATATAGGCTCAGAAAGCCCTGGTTTGGCAGCCCGGCCTCTGGTGACGATGAAGCGGTCGCAGTCCATGATATGAATTAAACTTTTATCGCCGTCGTGGTAAACATGCTGATATATTGCGCGTCGGATCTCGAGCGGTAGTTTCTTGAGAAATGAGGAGTCCTGTGGAGCGGTTTGGAGATGCGATGAGGAAGCCATGGCTGAGGATTATCCTGTGAGAGTGTGTTTGCGACGGGGGCGGTTTGTTGTTGGTGGATGAAGAACTAGTCAGTACAGCTCGGAGTAACAATGGATGAGTAGAATGTTATGAGTTGTGTTTATTTGTGATGTTGGAAGGTTGGAGGTTGTGCATGCAAGGCAACAGCCGAGGCAGCCACCAAGAGAAGTGGGTCCAAAACATCACGTGCTCTTCCCCCCTCCCCATCGTTAGTCACTTGTTTCTCAGTTCTTTCTATAAGTTTGAAGAGAACTAAGGCTACAAAGAATAAATCATTGGATCTGGGGGTTTGAGAAGATAATTCTTTTCGTGAATTATGGTTTTTTGAAGAAATTTTAATCTCGTCATGCAATAGAGGAAGTTGATATGTTCTTTATCAAAAAAATCACTATAGCGCAGCCTAGCATGCACGATTCTCTTCCACTGTTACACTCCTTTTGGTCAGTGTTTTTTTTCTACTGGATGCTTCTCGAATCATGCGCCACTAGTATATATGAAGGTAGCGCTTCTTCAATTTGGGGAATTTGCTGGCCAAAAATATTGAACTTAGCAACCAGCCTTGAAAAGGACCAGTGACCAAACATCACATACCGGGAAGAGTCTTTTCTCAGGACTGAACTTAACCAACTTGTCACTTTGTAGCCACCAGAAAACATTGTGGAGTTGAATCCCACAAGACAGCATCACTGCATGGCGGAAGTTTTGTTTTTTCAAAGTGCCTGTGAATAGAATATTGCTGGCAAACCTTCCTTCAATTCACCCGTTAACATAAACAGCAATGTCTACCGGTGCATGCACTCTATCCAATCGTTGATCTCGCTTAACGCCACTGCTAGCGTGTCTTCCGGGGATTTCCCGATCCGCAACTGCGGACGCGGTTCAATTCACTTGACAACCGTTAAAGATCGGCACCAACCTCGACTACAAAACTTTTCCGCAACACCTCAACCTTTTCCGATCTACCAACCTTTTCATCACCACAACACCTGCTCGTCATCTGCCAGCGGCGACACTTCAGAATTCAATCAGAACCAGTTACCTACCTTCTTGACACTTCTTTCTCAATCGTCTAGATTTCCGCAACACCTCGACCGTTTCCGATCTACAAACTTTTTCATCAACACAACACCTGCGCCTCATCTACCAGCGGTCACACTTCAGAATTCAATCGCAACCAGTACCTTCTTGACACTTCTCTCTCAATCGTCTAGATTCTGTCCTCCTACCACCATCGCCATGGACTCCAACTTTTCTCGCACCCATCCGGCGCTCATAGAAATGTCATCATCCGGCCTCGATCTCCCCCCTCTGCCGCTTGCTCCAGAGCCTTACGTGCCCGCCGCATTCCGCGCCGCACCTCGTTTCTCTACAGAAGAGATTTCGCTTCCGCCTTCTCCTACGCTGCCAACTCTGAGACCCGTTATGGGATATGAAGCAAACGTAGGATACGAAGGAAATGCAGGATATGTCGGAAATGGGGTTTATGGAGATCATCGAAATGGATACCTTCAACAGGCGCGAGTTGCTCGTGGAATTCCACTTATGCCAGTGGGACCACTATTTCCTCTACCACCTCCTCCAGGATTCCATCAGGTTCCCCAATACGGCCCAGGAAGCCAGCAATTCCCTTATCCCGCTCCGCCACTCCCTCAAATTCTTCAAATCACACCACTCACGCCAGTACACCGCCATCATCCCGCCGAAGCTGGCGCCGATGTACAGGCCTGGCTTCGCGCCACATATCCAAATGTCCCCTTTGCCCCAGGCCCAGGACTCATAATCGGTGCCGGAAATGCTGCTGCTCTCACGAATGATACGTACAACATGGGTTCAGCATCACCTCAAGCCGGAGCTTTACCCCAGCAACCTCGCGATCTAACGGGCTGGTATCAATCAGTCACACGCTACACCAGTCTTCCTGCTCCACCGATGCCACGAGCTCAGGGATCCGCGGCCGATGTTAGGAGTTGGCTGAGAGAGTTGCCTGATACTCCACAGAAGGGAGGTCGGAAGATCGGAGACGGTGGATATGCAGTGGAGGGCAATTTGGGCCGGAATCATGGGCAAAACATAGGCAACAATGGCCAAAACCTACCAAGCTTTGGGGACGCGGTACCAGTCACGACACCAACCAAGTCTCCCCTACAGCGCCAGCAACACCGCCAGCGCCAACGAACCAAGAAGCCCCCAAAGAAGCCACAAGGACGAGTCTAGATAGAGTTGGAGAAGGGTCGGGTGCTGTTATGTTGGAGTTTGGGTGTTTTTAGGCGTTTGGAGGGTTTTGAAAGATGAATCCGAGGTTATTTGTGGCAGTTTCTTGTTGTTTAATATACCAATGTGACTCAGAATGTTCTCCCAAATGTGAAATGAGACCAGAGTATCGTAATGATCGATCTATCACACCACCCCCTTGCATTTTAATCTTCATTCTCTTACCTATCCTAACACAACAAGATTCAAAATAACAGAAATCCCATTATGAGAAGAAAATTCGTTCACGGGAGAGAGTTCGTTCATGGGAGAAACTCTCCCATCAACCTCAATTGTCTTACCTATCCTAACACAACAAATTTCAAAATAACAGAGACCGTATTTTCGGGAGGAAGTTCGTTCACGGGAGAGAGTTCGTTCATGGGAGAGAGTTCGTTCATGGGAGAGAGTTCGTTCATGGGAGAAACTCTCCCATAAACCTCAATTGTCTTACCTATCCTCACACAACAAGATTCAAAATAACAGAGGCCCCATTTTCGGGAGAAACTCTCCCATTAATCTTGATTCTCTTTAACGGTCTGGCACAATGAACTTAAAAACAGGAGGGGGTTCGCGGAGTGCGAAGCGAGACACACTATCCCCTTCCATTTTAATCTTCATTCTCTGATATCCCCTAATACAACAAGGTTCAAGATAACAGAGGTTCTGTTATTAGGAGAGAGCTCATTCACGGGAGGTACTGTACTCTCCCATTAACCTCAATTGTCTGATATATCCTCACACAACAAGGTTCAAAATAACAGAGGTCCCGTTCTCGGAAGAAACCCTCCCATTAATCTCAATCTCTTTAATGGTCTGACACAATAAAGTTAAAAACGGGAGGGGGGTAGTGAACAGAATCTCGTTGTCAATTACATCGCATTTAATTTACACGTTGTTCCCTTTCAGGTTCAAAGAGATTAAGAAGTAGGTTTGAATAAATATAGGGAGAGAGTCTAAATCTCAAAAAGGATATACGTGAGTGAAGGAGGGGCAGCTTATCAATACATGAGGGAAGAACCACAGCAATTCGAAATCATTGGAGTACTTTCCAAATACATTGAAAGAGAAGAAACGGAGAAATGATACGGGGTGGGAAATCTTGCTTAGACAACGGATATGGAAGCAACGCAGCATCTAGTAGTAGTAATGAATAAAGCGCTAGCACAACTCAAATAGCATGGGCACTAGAGTGAAAGAAATGGCAGTGGAATTGTTAAGATCGATTGACGCCCGGAATTGACGGTGCAGAATTACATTGTAGGAAAGTCAAAAGATGCAGAAATTGTTGGGAAGTTACCATACCGAGGAGAATTGAGCAACACACAACGACTTTGGATAAGAATTCTTAAAATCTAGCCAGCCGAGTAATATTGTGAAGATGTCCTGATTGCTGCAACGAGTGACAGG
Organism: Hymenotorrendiella dingleyae; assembly: GCA_003988905.1. Classification (NCBI taxonomy): domain Eukaryota; kingdom Fungi; phylum Ascomycota; class Leotiomycetes; order Helotiales; family Helotiaceae; genus Hymenotorrendiella; species Hymenotorrendiella dingleyae. Next base: position 20,596 of record QYAP01000563.1, read on the forward strand.
TTCGATAATCAAGTACTGGGCAGTAAGAGCGCATTCCGTTATTGACGGCACTGGAAGAAAGAGAAATCTCGATGAATATCCAGCTCCAGAAGAATACCACCAATGTACGGATGTAATTTAGCTTTCTTTCAGTTGAGATATGTTGGATCTGTTAGACCCCATTGACCAAGTTCTGATTTTCGTCAATAATCCACCCGATTAGTCAATTTAAATAGGATTCCATCAACTGATCTCCACTTGACCAATTGCCTCAAAATTTGACCAGATTCAGATATATCAAAATTTATCGAATTAAAAAATAAAAAATAAAATAAAATAAAATTTTTATTTAAATTTAAAATAATTAGGATAGTAATAGGATATCGAATATATCTTAAAAAAACATATAAATATTATTTAATCATTTAATTCCGATTTTTGTTTACTTGTACATTCCAGTTATTCTGGTAGGAATATAGGAATTTCGTGCACTTGATCAAATTTTTACTAACTTCACCAAGTGGAGATGAGTTAACGATATATCATATGAATTGACCAATGGGGTGTTTTATTAACGAAAATCTGAACTTGGTCAATGGGGTCTAACAGATGTTCCCTACATTCTCTTCAAAGAAATTACGAGATCAAGGGCGACTTTGGATGAATATTAGGACGATATCCCAAAGTGGACCTGTGGCAAGTGAACCCGCTGCCTCCCACATAAATGCCAAACCTAATATAGAGTAAGCATACATCCTTGATAGGGGCGTGAAACGGAGCCAACTTACGATGTGAAAGGGAGATAGAATCCCCTCGTAATTATATGGGGGCCTCCAGCAGAGTTCTATTCGATGAGCGACCCTTGTATAGCGACTTGTTCCACAGGTATTGCTTTCGTGCCTGCTCTAGAACTTGAAGCCTGTGAGAAGTGGCGATGATACGGTATGTAACAATTGGTTTTGGTTGCTGTCGGGCGTGGTACCATTCAACCCCTGGTAAGTCGTCTACATGCTCAGTCAAATTATCTCGGAGCATATTGAAATAACTGGCATCATTCTCCCAGTACTCGTCGGCGTCGGCGTATTCGTATTTGTAACTGCATGGCTGGTTATAAAACTCGATTGCCGAATCCATGTCTTCTTCTGTAGGCGCGAAGACAAGATTTGAGCCATCCTCGGGAATACGATGCCTTTTGGCTACCAGTGCTACCGTTCTGAGTTGGAGGAGATCCGGCAATAGCGCCGTCGAGATCTCATTTCCAGGTGCGCTAGGGTCTTCTATGAACAAAGCTAGGTGCTGCACAAGTTCGATGTCTTTACCAAGACAGCGCCATAATTGGGATGGCGCATTTTTAATGTAGCAAGATGCAGCAAAGTAAAGAGTGTCTGATTCAAAGTTGAACCAAGCTCCTGGTTGCGAAGCATTACTGAATGCATATGTATAGAATTTCATCGCAATTGACCTGGAGGCTTGACAGACTGACGTTTGTGGAACGCAGCACTTAGTATGAAACTTTGCTTCATAACATGGTCCTACGGTAGCTTGCGAAGGATCGCCCGGCGTCTCCCACCAAAAATCAAAAATAGCGTCCCGAATAAGATCAGTACGATTCTCCGGGAAGTCATTCTCGAAAACAAAGGCACTTCCGTCGTCGCTTAGTACAACCTGCCGGTCAGAGTACACGCGGGTGCAGAAAAAGGGGATTGAATATCGTGGTTGCAGAAAGACAATTCGTGGCTCAGGGAGCGCCATCTCCCAGATGACATCTTGGAGCTCCTGAGGCAACCCCGAGAACAGGGGAAAGGAAGCAGGGGCTGGAGGGGTCGGGGCGTATAATAGTGTGATGGCCGAATTGGATAAAGGCGATTCCTTAAAGGCGAGCCGCATTCACAGCAGTTATTGAAGTGTTGACGACACTCATGATCACAATGGATGCAATGCACGGCTGTATCCTCTCCTTGCGCTTGGTGAATAGCCCAATCATGTCGTACATCAACTCTCTTTCGAGGAAGCTCCATGGTGTAAGGGGTTGATGTGTACGGAGCGAAGAGATGAAAACAGCACTTGGATGGCGGCGATTAGTTGAGAGCCGTCAATATAGTTTCTGCAGAGATCGTGTGTTATGATGGCACAATAGCTTGACCAGTGATGGTTGGGAGCGGCGGATCGAGCGAAGGTGTTCGATATTTTGGTACCGAAAGGGGGAGACCGGGAGGACAGGTCTAGTTGGTAAATGCTGGAATCGTAAGATTTCTGTAACAGTCGGTCGCGTACAGAAGATGTCGAGGAATTCGATGTCCATGGATGGTTGTCGCTGTCGTGTTTGATGATTGAAGCTATTTGCGGATGGACCACAGACGTTGAAAAAGGCTCGGCGGGTCGGAAAGACTTCGGGACAAAGTGCGCAGTTGGTCTTCCACGGCCACTGGGAATTTCTGGCCTTCACCAAATTGATTTTTCCTTCCAGCCTTCGAGGTCAACAACTCCAGTCGCAATCAGCCCCCAGCTCGACAAGAAAACAAATAAGTTCTGGCCGTGATTCTGATATCTTGAAAATCAATTGATCATGGACATCACCATGACGGATGCCGCGCAGCCTGGCAGACAGGGCCAAATCCCAATCTATTTTACGACCAATTCTTCAGATATTGAACTCCCAGAGGAAAAGCGGCAACTGCGAGTACCAACAGGTAAGCTTCTCCAAGACTAAACTCTGCATAGGATATACTAACAGCTGTGTCGCAGATGTTCGACGATATGGGCTGTCCCAAATCCTCAATTCCGAGTCCATGCTGGATACCCCCGCGCCAATTCCCTTCGATTTCCTCATCAACGGCACCTTTCTCCGGACGACGATTGACGAGTATCTCGTTGCAAATGGACTCTCCTCGGAGACGACTCTGAACTTGCAGTACGTGCGAAGTTTAATACCACCGCTATACGAGGCCAGCTTCGAGCACGATGATTGGGTTAGTTCGGTGGATGTACTTTCTGGCAGCTCGATATCTGGAACATGGGATGGGCAGACAGTAGTCGCGGGCCAGGAGCGCATATTATCGGGATCTTATGATGGGCTGCTGAGAATTTGGAACAAGTCTGGACAGACAATTGCGACATCGGCTTCTTCCAGTGCGGGTGGGCACACTTCGAGTGTCAAGTCTGCCAGATTCATTTCTCCTACACAAATCGCCTCTTCTGGTCTGGATCGAACAATCAGAATATGGAAATACACAGAAGCAGAAGACGGATTCTCTGCAGAACTGAAACCAACACTGGAACTGTACGGTCATACTGGGGGCATTGACTTTATTGACGTTCACGGCCCTTCAAACCGCATCCTTTCCGCCTCAATTGATGGAACCATCGGTCTTTGGACAACACAAAAATCAGTGGCACCAGCTGCATCTTCCTCCTTGCTTACCTCCGGACCAACAGCCAAGAGAAGGAAAATTGCTACCTCCACCTCAACCCCGCAGCGGGGTCCTCTATCCCTTATCTCTTCACACACTGCCCCAGTCTCAGCAGCGATTTTCAACCCACTCGACGCAACCGTAGCATATTCCGCTTCTCAAGACCATACCATACGCACCATTGATCTCACCACCTCCACAGTCGTCGATACTCGCACAACTTCCCATCCGCTCCTTTCCTTGTCAGCACTTCCGGGTATCTCAACTCAACTGCTGGCCGCAGGAACCAGCGCTCGCCATATCACACTTCTCGACCCCCGAATATCCGCTTCCTCTACACAAGTGATGACTCTCCGTGGACACACCAACAAAGTCGTTTCCATATCACAAGACCCAGAGAGTAATTACGGCTTGGTATCTGGTAGTCATGATGGTACATGCAGAGTATGGGATCTCCGAAGTTCGAGGCAAGGTACCAAAGACGAAGGCGGTGGCTTGGTTGGAGAGTCAGTCTATGTTGTTGAGCGAGATAGCCAGAAGAACGACGCAAAGAGACCGGTGGGTGGGGAGGGCATTAAAGTATTTGGCGTTGCCTGGGATAAAGATGTTGGTATTGTGAGTGCGGGTGAGGATAAGATGGTGCAGGTGAATAGGGGACGTGGTGTTACGAGGGCTGAGAACTCGTGAACTCAATAGGAAATTTGAATTGTTGATACCCAAGCATGATAATTCCAGTAACAGCCAGTTCAAATTTCTTTGCATTTCGTTCTGCTAGTCTTGTAGATTTCCTAAAATCCAGGTGAGTAGTAAATGCTTTTTAGATGGTTGGAATATGAAGTCTCGCCTTTCCAACACCACGCACGACCTAACGCTTGGCAGACACCTCCTATTTTGTGGGGCCAACAGCCTCGCTTAACGACCTCCTCTTTGAAAAGGGAAATCCTCAGTGGAACACTTTATCCTTCCCTCCCTCTTTCCTCCCACATCAACCCTCAACCCTCCACAACCACCCACTTCGACCCAAACGTCACAATACCGACCCTCGCCAACTAAAGGAAATAGGAGCAAAAAAAAAAGTCCCGTGTTGGTGGTAGCCTCCACCGGCACTCGACCCTTGGGAAAGTCGCGGTCTCGAAAGTCGCGACATTCTTGAGGTTGTCCGCCATGCCGCGCGAAATCGCGTCCAACCAAGCAGACCATGAGGTATATTGGGAGGGAGGTGCTTTTTGGTTTTGATGTAGGGTGAGGAGGGAGGGTGAGGAGGTCGTTCCTTCCTTGTTTGTGGTGACGCTGCGGCCTCAGATTTTTGAGACAGAGCTACGTGTGAAATGCAAAAAGATAGGAGGCAGAGAGGGGGAAAAAGAACTCTCTACTTGCAACACCTCTCCCGAACTGACGCGAAGTTTCATCCTGCCACGACAGCAGGCCCTGGAAAGCAAAAGATTCGTGAACTCAGCAAAAAAAAAAAAAAGAAACATACTTACCTATATCACACGCGATATTACTGCCATCCAAGGAAGTAACGCGGCCCCTACACCACATTCAAAGAATGGTACAACAGTACTGTGTAAGTTGCTGGACTATACGGGCTTGCACCCATGCGCACCACGTAGAACCAGCAGCCACGAAACCTCCTATCCCGGACTTTGGGTGGGTGGGTCTGCTTTTTGGATTTTATGTATAAAAAAATTGTAGAATGTGAGGGCCGGGAGGTGGTAAGGGAAGGTACGTGGTGGGAAGCTGTGCAAGGAAGGAACGAGTTGCGGGAAATCGCGGTTACAGAAGACAAAGTAAGCGGGACGTGAGAAGAAGAATTCTTAACGATCCCGATGGGGTATTTCGTAATTATATCAAGCTTATGATTTAAGCATTATTATAAGATAAGGAGTCACGTCCGGCTTTTCGCCCCGCTTTACCGCATGATACTAACCTATTTAAAAATCAAAATTCCCTCCTTAGGAAATTTGTGGGCTTTTCCAGGGGTTCCAAGTGGGTCAAAAAGCCGACTTTGTTTACGTATATTAGTAAAGTGCCAATTTGCAGTTGGGGTGGGGAGGGGAAATATCTTCACTTTTCTTACCCCTCATTTCAAACAATACACCACCACCACTACCACCGAAGGTGGTAGTAGGACCTCCCTCCATATTCTCTCAGAACTCTTCAGATTTATGTGCAAACCCAGCATTTCTTGTGAGCCATTTTTTATGCCTGCCCGCCATAATCACACGTTCCTAAGGCCCTACTTTTAGGCTCTAACACTTTCTTATTCGTTGAATCGTTGGAAAAATCGCTGGGAATAGCTTTATGCCCCCAGATCCCCCATTTTTAGTGTGCTAACGCGCCGTATAATCGTATAAGGGCTAGTTATTATAAGCATTTTCTAATTATGTAATATAATCTCTCTCAAAAAATAGGCTCATATTTAATAGATATTAGACCAATATTAAACGCGTAATATTATATTTTAATCAATTAATTATAATTTTATTTATTTAAAAATCTAATAGATAATTAAGCTATTTTCGAGAAATGTGGTTATTATAATATTTAGTATTTTAAGATAATATTATAAGAGTTTAGAAATATAGAATAGTTAAAGAAAGTCTACGATAATTTATCGTTATATTCAAGTATTTAATTTCTCTTCTTTTTGATTTCTTTATTTTTTAAAACTTTAATATTCTAAGATTTTATAGATAATCCTAAATAAGGATATATATCTCTTTCCGGATATAAGTAAATTATTCTCTTTATCTTCTTTTCTTTTCTTTTTTAATTATAAATAAGAGTAAACATCTTTTTCCCTTTTTATTTTTAAATCTAAATAAGGATATATATATATTATTTCCTTCTCTTTTTATTTCTCCTCTTTTTTTTTAAATTTTAATAAGAATATATATTTTTTTTAAAATTCTTATTTCGGCGTAAATATAAATATAATCGTAATTATTGGAAATGTGCGCAGTATCACGTACGGTCTGATACTTCAACTAGGGTGAACGCCCACGAGTGCGAGTCGTGGTGTTGTGATTCTCTCGAGTTGACTTGACTTAGAAGAGTTACGGCTTCCTACGAGATCTTAAGGTCAAAGCCTTAAGCTCATGACGTAGCTAGCCTAACCGACCACCTTGCATCACCGAACATCACCTGACCTCTGATCTACACTGAATTCCAACAGTAATCTTAAAATATTATAAACTTTAAAATCGAAAATATGATTATTATATTTCATATTTATAATAATCTTTAAATAAAGGCTATATTAATATATTATTAAAATGATCTCCGAGATATTATAAGCCTTAAAAATAATGTTAATATATATTTAAAAAGAGATTTATTTAAATAATAGATATGATTATTTATTTCTTAATTAATATTTAAAGAAACAAAAAAGAAAATTCATATATGTTACAGGTCCAGATCTGTGACCCTTAAGTAGTCGAGTAGCATATTGGACTTCCATCCAATAATAGTCCCTTTTTGGGCAGTTCACTGTTGGTGCTACTCACCCTCCTAGCCTGTGACAATATAATATTAATAAAATTATAAACTAATCTTGAAATATCTTATCGGGATTATTAAATTAATAAAAGCCTTTATAATATTATTTTACCGTAATTTCGGGATTTCTTTTATATAATATTTATATTAATAATTATGAATTTATAATTGATTCTTATTTAAATAATATTGAATTAATTAGCTACTTATAATAAACTTATTATATAAATAATAAAAGAAATATTACCGTATTAATTATTATAATATAAAACCTTATTTTTTTACCTTTAATTTATAATTAATTATTTAAATATATTAAATTATTATAGAAAATTTCAATTAAAATAAAAGAGATATATATATAATCTATTAATTAATTGATTTTTTCATTTATTAATAAGCTAAAAAATTATACGATATTCTAATTTATATTAATAAATCGAAAAGGAAATATAATTTAAATAAGCTTAAACTTTTTTCATTTATTATTTTTTCGTATATTGATTGATTTCATTTATCGGTAAGCTAAAGAGCATGCGAAATTCTATCTAAATTACAAAGGAAAACCTTTTAAGGAATAAAAACCCTTGCCAAT